>OZ018351.1:1135000-1368032 GCA_963969515.1 Yponomeuta evonymella | reverse complement strand
AGGTAGCCTAAAATCCCCTTCTCGGCTCCTTGTAACACAAGCCATTGCTGAAACCAATTACGGTGGCTATTGAATACCAATGTTTGAACGAGATTAACGAGCCGATACTCAGGAGCTTAATGGCATTAATAATAATGGGCCTTGTATGTCTATGTTAGATCATTTATACTGGGTGGTTAGAGATAGTTTTTAATTGGTCTGTATGATTTATTATGTCCTGTTTACTGATCTAAGCCGTACGTGAAATAAAATCTTAACTATCGGGTTTAGGCAACGAGAGAATGTAATGACAATAGGAAAGAACAAAAGAAAAATGAAATATTAATATGAAGAAGAAGAAGAAAAAAAAAAACATTTATTTAACGCCACATAGACATACATAGTTATGCAGGAAAAGTAAATACAGTAAATAAGGCAGATATAGGACAAAAGCAGAGGAAATGTAAAGCTAATAGTTAGAAAAAACAAAGGCTAAGGGTACAGTGGATGTACTCTGTATGTCGATGCAGCGGAAAAAAAGCTCATGCTCAGTATCAGCTGAGGGTTTGCACCCACAACACTGATTTTCAGCTAGGGCTTTCTGGTGACTCACGGAGCATGAACAGATATGTAACATATTGTTATCCTCTCGATGTAAACTGTAAAAAAAAAAATCTAAAAATCCCGTGTACATCCGAAAATCATTCAAGTGGCAGGAAGACGCTGGATGCAGGCCGCTTCCAACCGGTCTTTTTGGAAATCCATGGAGGAGGCCTATGTCCAGCAGTGGACTTCTTGTGGCTGAATGATGATGATGACATCCGAAAATGCTGGTTTTGCTCGTCTATGCGAGGAACTTTTACTTTGTGCAAACTACTAAATCGCGAAAACTAGTCCATGCATGGTGATATTATTTCGCGCTTTCAGTTTTTCCCGTTCGGATGTTTTAGGCGGATTTTGTTACACCCTGTATAAATCACCCTGTGTTTCCTACCTACACTAGCTAGGTAAAGAGACCGCTCAAACGCTGTAGGGCCTGGTTTATGTTTGTATTGAGTAAGCTTACCCAGCACCTATACCTACTTACCTCTCAGCTTAGACGTTCGGAAGAAATTAGGCCGCTGGTTTTAACACAATGTTTTTCGTTACGGTTAGATAGTTCGATGGTTCAATACTTTAAAATTAATGTTAAATATACCTACGTTAATTTGACACTTCAACTCATAGATACATGCCGGAAACAAAACTTTTCGTATGTTCACAGACTGTATTGACTGTCAATATTAAAAACCGATTTAGAGGCTAAAAAATCCACCCATGCCGGGACTTGAACCCGCGACTTCTGGCTAACCGTGCCAGCGCTCTCTCGACTAAGCTAATGGACAAGTGCAGGCATCGGCGAAATTTGGAATCTTTATGCAAACTTCTCTGTATTACGCACAGGCAGCGACATCCGGCTAAAGTAATTTACATCACTTGCAGCCCCGAGTACCCACTTTCCAGTTAGGTTTTCACATCGGAATGATATCGCTGTACCTACATGATTATTTTTTTTTCTGTTCCACTAATTTGTGCTGAGGACAATTTGAAAAACCTATTTACAGGCTAAAAATTCCACCCATGCCGGGACATGAACCCGCGACCTCAGACTAACCGTGCCAGCGCTCTCCCAACTGAGCTAATGGGCAAATGCAGCCGTCGGCGTAATTTCGAATGTCTTTACAAACTTCTCTGTATTACGTACAAGCAGCGACATCTGGCCGAAGCAATTTACATCACTTGCAGCCCCGAGTAACCCACTTTGCAGTTAGGTTTTCACATCGGAATGATATCGCTGTACCTACATCATTCGACTTCTTGTAAAGACCCCCTTGTAAAAAGCGGTGGTAGCGGAGCGGTAGAACGCCGGCTTCTCATTCGAGAGGTTGTGTGTTCGAATCCCAGCACGTACCAATGACTTTGTTACGTACATTTATACAGTTGTAGTAGCAATACCACTCGCTAACGGCGAAGGGCAACATCGCGAAGAAACCCTAGTATTTGAGGTGTTTACATACATTAAACTTATGAGGCTAACCCCCAGTTTCTCGTACACTAACATGCTGTTAATCTACTGTTAACAGCTGTCAATTGACCAAAGTGCATACAAAAAAAACCACTCATAGCTGTTAACAGTAGATTAACAGCTTGTTAGTGTACGAGAAACCGGGGGTAAGTGCTTAAATCTCAAGTCTAACTAACCCCTTGTAAAGTCAAGAATAAGTTATATCGCAGCAAAACGATACAATCTGCGATCCATCGCGATTATTCGCGATTCAGTGAGTCGGTAATACAATATGGCATTTATCGGGTATCCATTCTGGCTTGCAACGCGACAAATTGGCTCCTTTTCTATACAAAACATAAAGATTTGTCGACAAAGGTGGAGTTTTTTCCACGGCACGTGTTTGGACCTTTATTCAGCGATCCAAACGTTTCGTATGGTTTAAATGTACAGTAGGCTACGAATAAGATTTAAAAAAAAAACAGAGAAATTAAATATATTAAAAAAGACGACCTCGTGGCGCAGCGGTAGTGCATCTGCATACCATGCGAGAGGTCCCGGGTTTGAATCCCGGCTGGGGACAAAAAAAAAACTCCAGGTCTTGGATGTTTACATGTTTCTGGTTCCCACGACACAGGGTATCCTAGTGTGGGGCCAGAAGCAATGTATGTGAATATTTATGTTTATTTTTAATTAAAATTAATAAAGATAGATAGACAGATAGATAGAGAACACTTTTTTGCACAACCAGGTAAAAGAATCACAAATAACTTCTTATATGTAAATATTTTATGTTTGTGTTTTTCCTGGTGTACAATAATGGGTTATTTGTTGTTTGTTTGTTTGTTGCTTTTTAACTGCGTACTCAATTTTGATGACCGAGCAAGCGAAGTATTCTAAAATTAAATCACGAGCGCAGCGAGTGATTAACAAATTAGACTCCTGAGCGTTAGCTAGGGAATGAAAAGAGCACGAGGTGAACAATCTTTGCACGTGCAACACGTAACTTTCATCCCACCTCAGCGTGTGTAAATGTAAAATGTAAAAAAACCCAAAAGAGCTTCTGACTCTGAGTTTTTAACAAATTAAAAAAAGTTGTATGATAGATTCGGCAACATGGAGGTAGAATAGGTTAATTTATATTTTTAATTTACAAACTTAGTGCACACGATGTTCTAAATCCAATTTACTTTATCCTCTAGCGGATAAAAACGAATTTTTCTATCAGATATCGAAAAGCAAAAATAGTCTCTCCGAGATGGGGGGGATGAAAAGAATATTCTTTTTATCTTATCTTAGATATTTATTTATGGTGACACCCCCTAGAGATGATATTGTTTAGGATGTCCCGTTTATTGGTCTAGGCCGTGCGTAAAGTAAAAAGCTCAATATTCGGGTTTTGCCAACGAGAAAACGTAATGACAATAGAAAAAATACAAAAGAAGAATGAATGTCAATAGGTACAACCACGAAACCACCTATCGATGTGAACATAACACTCAAAACATAAAATAGTGGAACAAACCACAATATTTAACAAAAAACGCAAAAATGGGTAATAAACATTAAAAGTAAAGGTACAACACGAAAACAAACAATAACAAAAATTAAACAAGACGAATCAGTAAATGGGGTGTATTTTATTTTAAAATAAAAGATGTGAGGCGTTCACATACCTCAGCGGGCCTGTGACCTGCAGTGGGACGGATATAGGCTACAGAAAAAAAACTTGATATAAACATACATGTTTGACTGTACCTACTGCATAAAAATCCAAATCTCGATACGTTTTTCTCTGTTATATAGGCAGGTCTATAACTCATCTCGTGTCCGTGGGCGGAGTTTTGAAGGCATTTCAAGGTTAATTTACGTTTATTAACGGCTACTTTTATCGCTATTGTTGACGATTCAGTAGCTTAGCAGATGGCTGAAGTCACGAGTCACCAATGCATACGCGGCTACGCACTGGCAATCTTCTAATATATAAATATCTCGTGTCATGTCACAGCGTTTGTTATCGAACTGCGCCGAAACGGCTTCACCGATTTTCATGTTTTTTTTTTTGTTAGGTGGGTCTGAGAATAGTAGGCTAATTAATATGGCAAAACAACGTTTTTCGAGTCAGTTAGTAAGCTTATGAAAACACGAATCCCTTAACTACACCTAAAATGCAGCTTGAAAAAAATAGCATCGACGAGAGAACCTCCTCCTTTGCGTCGGGCAAAAATTCTTATTTTAACTGAATATATTAGGGAAATTGTTGATTTATAAATATCACTAATTAAGTGTTAGTAATTAGTAACTTTGAAAAGGACCAGACACTAGGTTCAGGATTACCTGCAAAGTTCGCAATTGCAGAAATGTATTATTTACGTTGAAAATTTATTTCAATCCGTGTGGCGCCGGATTAAGATTAGCGTCACTTCATTTCCTCCCGTGGATGTCGTAGAAGGCGACTAAGGAAATAAATTACCAGGAGACGGGCAGCAGCGTCTTCCTAAGATTCCAACCGCATACTGCGATCGCCAACCCGCCTGCCAAGCGTGGCGATTATGGCAAAACCCCTCATGGTTATGAAAACCATGAGGGAGGCCTATGTCCTGCAGTGGGCGTCAAATGGCTGCCGATGATGATGAATGTACATTCTGTTTGCGAATGTCAATGTACAATGTTAGCCGCTTCGGGTTGATTTGTATTGGAGAAAACCGGCCAAGTGCGTGTCGGGCCACGCGCAATGCAGGGTTCCGTAGAAAGAGGGTTTTTTTATTTGCTTTACAGAACTAACAACTTCATCGAAGTCATTTTCAATGGAATTTTTACAAAATTTTACTTTTATAAGTTAGTTGCCTATTACTCGTTAACTAGTAAAGCCTACTTAGCCGTGTAACTTTTCCTTCTAAGTTTCTTATATGTGCTACTGCTATACACATTGTGACGTTCCCTACCTATTTATCTAAGGTCCCTATTGGGAGATAAACAAAAGAGGTAGGTTAGTCCAACAAAAAAAAAAAACAATTTATTGATGGCCGCAGGCCACCTAAGTCGGTAGAACGGGTCGTGGTGTGTCGGCCTAGTATCTGATTTCACTGCGTAGTTTAAGCACTCCCCTGGATGGTCAGATGCCGGTGGAACAGGTCGTCAGCCACTGGCAGGGTTGTAGGTCGCCGTGCTTCGCTAGATATCCGATGAGGCGGAAGCAAAGCAGAGGGTGATGCAGCAGTACGTAGCAAGTGAAGCCTAGGTCTTCTAAATCCCGTACTGAAACCCTGGAATGGCCAACGAAATACGTTAGGAATGATTCCATAACGTTCCGTGTTACCACCGACGGCAACGCATTGTAGGTAAGTACTTATGTAGCAAGCGGTGCCGTGGTGAAAACAATCAGAACGGAGTTTACACTTGCGAAGAATAAAGTAGGCTTTAAATTAAATAAAAGATAATGAATGCAGAAGGCAATTTAAAAGAAATATTTACGTTATAAGTTTAAAGGTGAAAATATTGAAAAGATGAAGGTAGGATACGGTATTCATGATGCGACCACTGGAATATTCCAACGGTCTGTTGAATGCCGTTATCGCTAATTATAACACAAATGAACATAACTTGATGAATGAAAGATTGAAAAGCTAAGAAATGTTAGCACACAAATTTAATAAGTAAAATCTTGTTCACAACTTACCCAATATGGGGTCTGAGGATCTATGCAAAACACAGGTATACAGCGACTTGTCTAGCGGACCCGGAACGGTTAAGGACACTTTAGGTGCACTGACTATTAGATTAAGTACTTTTAACGTCGCACTATGTATGTGGGAAAGTAATAATTTATCTCAGCAGATGCAAGCGTTCGTTCTAGTCCAGTGATGGCAAAGCTAATCGTCACGAAATGTTACCAGTTAATTATACTAAATTTCTACAAAAATAAATAGTGTGACCAGTTTCATGATACTAAATTTCTACTAAAAAACTGTTAATGACTACAGATTACATTTTATTTATTATGTAGTTAATTGTTAAAATTAAGAAAATAGGCTAGTTTTAGTTTAAAATATGTTTTATTAAAGACATGTACGTCTACAACGTTACATTACCCCCCGTCTTACGGAAAGGATTTTATCCTCAATAAAATCCGGTAAAATAATAAAAATAAAATGTAAAAATACTACGCTTTCATACATACCTGTCAAAAAAAAAACATTCAATCTTCAACTTCATACTTCCACATTCAAACTAAGCAATAAAAATCATATAAGATTATTAACGCGATCCTTTTATAAGAGAAGTCTTTTTTTTTATATCAAAAAATGACTAATATTTCCACAATTTATTATTATTATGATGTTAATATGGTAAAAATATACGTTTGGGTAATGTTGATGTTTAAAAAAAATCTATGTTTATATATGTAAAATAAATAAATTAAACCTATTTGCGGCTAGGGAAACGAGACAATTTCAGATCTTTTATATGCCAAGTGCCCAAAGAGTGGGCTGAACATTATTGAAAATTGACGAAAGGCATCCCAAATTTTCAGCATAAATGTCCCTAGGCAGAAACAAAACCTCATCACCCAAGTCACTGTCAGTATAGTGAGAGCCGCAGGTAACAAGTTCACGACCATAAACAAGGAAAGATGGTGTGAATCCTGTGGCCTCATTGACAGAGTTGTTGATGGCGAATTGGATTTTAGGCACAAAGGTATCCCAAGACCGATGGTCATTATCAAAAAAAGTTGATAAGCAGGTGAAAATGGTCTTGTTGTACCTTTCCACCGTGTTAATTTGGGGGGTATACCTGGGGGTGAAAAATATGTTAGGGATGTTGTATTTTTTAAAGAATGCGCTCGTGACACGACTAATAAATTGACTACCGTTGTCCAGGAATATAGTCTGAGGAATTCCATGTATCAAAAAGACGGAGTCCTCCAGAATCCTGACAACGGCATCGGCTGTAGCCTTTCGCAATGGGAAAATCATACAAAACTTCGAGAAGCAACAAGTGACAACTAAAAGGTAGCTGTTTTGCTTCTTTGTCACGGGAAGAGGACCAACAAAGTCGACCGAGATCATCTGAAATGGTCGTGAGCATTGCTTCGGACGACCCATTTCACCTAAGGTTGCGTGATTTGGTGACTTGTAGGACAAACACTTGGGGCATGAGCCTACGAACTTCACGACATCCTGGTGCATCCCAGGCCAATAATAGCGTAAAGCTACACGCCTATAGGTTTTGAAGGTACCAAGATGTCCTGAGGCTGGCTCCGAGTGATTGTCCTCAATGACCTTATCACGCAAGTCTCTCGGGACGACCTCTTTCCATGCGAACTCTGAAGTAAGGTTGCACTTGTTCTTGCTCAGCCGATAAAGGGACCCATTCTTTATAAGAAAGTTTGGATACTGGCTGGGCGAGCTCAGACAACCGTTATACAGCTTCATGTACCAGTCGTCATTAGTAGTTCCAATGGAGTTGGACGTGGACACAGAGGAACAAGGTACAGCTCTTGAAAGAGCGTCGGGAATAACGTTATCGACCCCACGCCTGTGCTTGATTTCAAAGTTGAACGATGACAGACGAACTCCCCATCGAGCCAACCTTCCAGTCGGATTGCTAAGCGAGAGGAACCACTTAAGTGCTGAATGTTCGGTGTAGACGGTGAAGGTCATCCCGCTCTCTAGATAGCAACGCCAGTGCTCGAGGGCCGTAATTACAGCAAGGGTCTCCCGTTCTGTGATGCTGTAATTTTTCTCTGCACTGGTTAGAGATCTGCTCATGTAAGCAATGGGGTGCTCTTTACCATCAATGACCTGCGTGAGCATAGCACCAACTCCGTAGTTGCTCGCATCCGTATGGACTTCGAAAGGCAGGCTGTAGTCCGGGCAAGATAAAACGGGGGCCGAAACCAAACACTCCTTCAGCTTCTGAAAAGCTGCGTCAGCCTCAGGTGACCATTTGAAAGCAGGTGCGTTCTTCTTATTGGAAGTCAACTTATTTAAAGGACCTGCGATCGTGCTGAAATTGGGCACAAAACGACGATACCAAGTTGCGGTCCCGAGAAAACGCTTTAAGTCCTTCCGACAAGTAGGTGTCGGGTAATTGAGGATAGCTTCGACTTTCTCTGGATCCGTACGGAGGCCGTTTGCGTCCACCACGTATCCAAGGTATTTAAGTTGACTTCTGAAGAACTTGCACTTGTCAAGATTGACAGTCAAATTGGCCAACTTCAGCTTGTCCAACACGCGCAATAAAAGTGACACGTGCTCCTCAAATGAGCTACTAATTACGATGATGTCATCCAAATAGGCAAAAGTCTTCAAATCGAAGTCGCCGAACAGCAAATCGACCAAACGCTGCTGAGTAGCTGGCGCATTCGTTAGTCCGAACGCTGTGGTCTTGAAATGGAGTGTGCCTCTACCGGGAACGTAGAATGCGGTCTTGTTTCGGTCCTCTGGAGCTATAGGGATTTGCCAGAAAGCTTTTGACAAGTCGACGCTAGTAAGATACTTAGCGTCGCGCAGGTTGTCTAGAATCTCGGCCACATAAGGCAAGTTGTAGGCATCTTTCTTGGTGACCGAGTTCAGCTTCCTGGAATCCAGGCAAAAACGAGGTTGCCCGTTACTCTTATAAACAATGAGCACCGGAGACGACCAGGCACTCTCACAAGGCTCGACCACGTCGAGGGACAGCATCTCGTCTACTTGGTCTGTCAGGATGCGCTGCTTCTCTGGAGACATCCTATAATAACGTTGTCTAACAGGCTGAGCATCGCCGGTGTCTATGCGGTGGGTAATCAAATTGGTCCTGCCCAGGCCCTTACGATCAGTTGAGATGTCCTTGAACTGCTCAATGATGTTGTCGGCTATGAGTTTCTGAGAGTCGTCCAGATTGTCATACGACTGTATGAAAGTTTCTTTAGTACCTACCTTGAGTTCTGACAAAGGAGAATCATGGAAGGTGATACTACTACCTAACAACTTTGGACACAAATCAAAACTACGCCAAAAATCGACACCTAGGATAAGAGGAGATTCAATGTCGGGAACAACGTATGCTTTAACGATATGAAAATCGTTGTCAAAATGAATGGGTAAGTTAATGTACCCGATACTTTTCAGTGATTGGCCTCCAGCTGCAGTGACAGAAATGCAATCGTTCTCAATTAACTTAAGGTCACTATCAAGTAAAATTTTGTGAGCGTTATTACCGAGAATCGATACAGCCGCGCCAGAATCTAGAAGACCACAAGCAGTTATGTCGTTTATGCGAATGGTGGCATAAGGTCTAGGATCATTAGCCGGTATATGTTTCAGAATTGTAGCAACTTTGTAACTATTAAAGAAAGTTTTAATTGTTTTTAACCAACTATCCCAGTCGGATTGATCAAAGTTACTACTTGATTTATTGCTACAATTCTGAGCATCTAGTTTTTTTGAAGTTGATGGCTTGTGTTTGTTACAGTCCGGACAGTCGGGTGTTTTAACACCGTCACGACCACAGCGGAAACAAACAATAACATTGTTATTTGGGCATTGACGCAAATTATGTGCATCTGACTTGCACCTAGGACAGAAACGAGTCCTATTGCCAGTTTCCATTGAATGTATATAGTTCTTAGGTTCATTTTTGTTTGTGTAATTGTTGTATTTATTATAGTTACTGTTATTATTATTGTTACTTGAAAAGATTTTATTGTTATTATAGGTTTTACTATCGTTATAATTTTGTTTTTTATTTTGAGTACCTGAAGAATAAGCAAACTCGGGTGCTAAGGAATCAGGTGTTACGCCAGAAGGTTCGCGAAAATGAGAAAGTCTAGCCTGTATGTTCTCATAGTTACGACATAGGGTTCTGAGAGCTTCTATTGTTGTTATTTCTGTGACTGATGCCAAAGTACTCGCATAACAAGGGCGGATGTTATGTAGGACAATTTCTAGCTGCTCGTCTTCTGAGACTTTTTTAGAAAGTCTAGAAAACATGCCGGACATTATTGAAAGGAAAATGGTGATATTTTCTGATTCGCCCTGTGTTCTACGTCTGATTTCTGAAAGCAATCTGTAGTCATAATCAGATTGATCAAAATCTTTGATAAGCAGTTGTTTTAAATCAGCCCAGCTTGACACCTGATTTCTTACGCTTCTGTACCAAATAAGCGCATGGTCCGTAAAAATTTCGGTCGCATACGCAATAAATTTATCGTCGGCAAGGTTCCGTGACTCTAAAAATTCCGTGACGCGTTCAACGAATGCACGTACGCAAGTTTTGCCATTATATTTAAGCTTGCATAATTCGCCTGCACTACCACGCTCACAGGTCACCGAAACGACGCAAGGAACGCTTGTATTGGGAACAAAAGGTTCCGCAGAGGGTATTGACAGAGGGTCTACACTCTTATTTTCCAAGGAAATTATTTTGTCCATATAAGATTTATATAAGCATACGGTTTCCTCATAAGCGACCCTATCTAAATCAACCGTTTGCATCCTATTTAGACGGTGATGTAAATGGTGCAACATGTTCCGTGTCCGCGTGACAAGTGCTTTGTCGGGTTTAACACACTCAAAATTGGCCTGTATTTTAGACAAAACTTCGAACACACCCTGTAAGTCCTTCTTAGCATCCAAACCGAACTCGAGTATATCCTCAGAGGGAAAGTTTATAGCCAGCTCCACAATTTGCTTCCGTAATTCCGCAACACTGGACGCTGGAACTGTACCTCTGATGGATACCTCGTATTCCAGTTCCGATTTTTGAAGGGACAAAAATTTAATGGGGAACATGATGGAAAAAAAAATTTGCAATGGGAGAAAGCCACAAGAATGATTATTTAACAACTTGTGTAAAATGTGAACAAGAGTTAGAGAAAAAAATGACTCCGTTCCGTTACAAAAGAAAATTAGTTAACGTTGTACTCTTTTAAAAAAAATACTATACACAAAACAAAAAACACGCACAAAACCAAAAATAAAAGAAGCGTTGAAAAATAAAAATAAATGTAACTGATGTGTATTACGCTGGTATCACAGAAAAAATTTCACGAAACAGTGAGTGGGTAGTTAACTAATTAGTCATTAGTTAATTATAACGAATTTTAACAAGTCAAAAAAAATGCCGTTTTTAACAGAAAACAAAATACAAATTATATTAAAAAAACGCAACATACACCTCAGTTACGAAAAGAGCAACAAAAAAAACGTTTTACAATACACACACAAACAAACACTTTACTACTTACTGCGCAGCAAAATCAGACACAAACCACGTTTAAGGGCGCCAGTGTGACGTTCCCTACCTATTTATCTAAGGTCCCTATTGGGAGATAAACAAAAGAGGTAGGTTAGTCCAACAAAAAAAAAAACAATTTATTGATGGCCGCAGGCCACCTAAGTCGGTAGAACGGGTCGTGGTGTGTCGGCCTAGTATCTGATTTCACTGCGTAGTTTAAGCACTCCCCTGGATGGTCAGATGCCGGTGGAACAGGTCGTCAGCCACTGGCAGGGTTGTAGGTCGCCGTGCTTCGCTGGATATCCGATGAGGCGGAAGCAAAGCAGAGGGTGATGCAGCAGTACGTAGCAAGTGAAGCCTAGGTCTTCTAAATCCCGTACTGAAACCCTGGAATGGCCAACGAAATACGTTAGGAATGATTCCATAACGTTCCGTGTTACCACCGACGGCAACGCATTGTAGGTAAGTACTTATGTAGCAAGCGGTGCCGTGGTGAAAACAATCAGAACGGAGGTTACACTTGCGAAGAATAAAGTAGGCTTTAAATTAAATAAAAGATAATGAATGCAGAAGGCAATTTAAAAGAAATATTTACGTTATAAGTTTAAAGGTGAAAATATTGAAAAGATGAAGGTAGGATACGGTATTCATGATGCGACCACTGGAATATTCCAACGGTCTGTTGAATGCCGTTATCGCTAATTATAACACAAATGAACATAACTTGATGAATGAAAGATTGAAAAGCTAAGAAATGTTAGCACACAAATTTAATAAGTAAAATCTTGTTCACAACTTACCCAATATGGGGTCTGAGGATCTATGCAAAACACAGGTATACAGCGACTTGTCTAGCGGACCCGGAACGGTTAAGGACACTTTAGGTGCACTGACTATTAGATTAAGTACTTTTAACGTCGCACTATGTATGTGGGAAAGTAATAATTTATCTCAGCAGATGCAAGCGTTCGTTCTAGTCCAGTGATGGCAAAGCTAATCGTCACGAAATGTTACCAGTTAATTATACTAAATTTCTACAAAAATAAATAGTGTGACCAGTTTCATGATACTAAATTTCTACCAAAAAACTGTTAATGACTACACATTACATTTTATTTATTATGTAGTTAATTGTTAAAATTAAGAAAATAGGCTAGTTTTAGTTTAAAATATGTTTTATTAAAGACATGCACGTCTACAACGTTACAACATACCAAATTACAGCTTTCTAGTACCACGCTAGGCTGCGGACGGACAGACAGACAGACGGACATGGCGAAGCTATAAAGGTTCCTTGTCGGATTACGGAATGTGGCGAGCACATGTCAACTCTGCGCGCGTACTATAAACTCCAACATTCCTACATCGCGCAAGCAAAATGTTTCATATGACATACCATAAAATATAACGTCCGACGAACATCAGTCGGACCGGCCGTCCCCAGGCATACGATCTGCCTGGCGGGAAATTTCCCTTTATAGTGGAAGAGCACGATCACCCGCTCTTCCCTATAGTGGTGACCCTCGACAGAACAATGTCAACCTTCCATCGCTCTCGCAGCACCCCACATACAATCAGTCTCAAAGCAAGGCCAGCATCCTCTTCCCTCTCACTTCATCAGTTCCACTACAGTCAACGCACCGACTACTGGTACTGATGGTGATCTCCTCCAACCCCTCGGCACGGCAGCCACACAGCAACAGCGCACGTTGCCCGTGGTACAGCAGCCTTCACCGGTTCCTACCACATGCGCGGTCCCCATGGTACTGTCGCCGGTGAAGTGACTGTTAGCCGCCGAAAACCCTCAACCGCTAGTCGACTCACTGACTCAGCGCCTCCTGGCACTTGCAGGCTTTAGAGCACAGACTTCGATTCCTATCAGACCTAGCTATGCGTAGCTACGGTCTTGAAGGGGAGTGATGTGGCGAGCACATGTCAACTCTGCACGCGCACTATAAACTCCAACATTCCTGCATCGCGCAAGCAAAATGTTTCACATGACATGTCATAAATATAACGTCCGACGAACATCAGTAGGACCGGCCGTCCCCAGGCATACGATCTGCCTGGCGGGAAATTTCCCTTTAAAGTGGAAGAGCACGATCACCCGCTCTTCCCTATAGTGGTGACCCTCGACAGAACAATGTCAACCTTCCTTCGCTCTCGCAGCACTCCACATACAATCAGTCTCAAAGCAAGGTCAGCATCCTCTTCCTTCTCACCTCATCAGTTCCACTACAGTCAACGCACCGCCTACTGGTACTGATGGTGATCTCCCCCAACCCCTCGGCACGGCAGCCACACAGCAACAGCGCACGTTGCCAGTGGTACAGCAGCCTTCACCGGTTCCTACCACATGCGCGGTCCCCATGGTACTGTCGCCGGTGAAGTGACTGTTAGCCGCCGAACACCCTCAACCGCTAGTCGACTCACTGACTCAGCGCCTCCTGGCACTTGCAGGCTTTAGAGCACAGACTTCGATTCCTATCAGACCTAGCTATGCGTAGCTACGGTCTTGAAGGGGAGTGATGTGGCGAGCACATGTCAACTCTGCGCGCGTACTATAAACTCCAACATTCCTACATCGCGCAAGCAAAATGTTTCATATGACATACCATAAAATATAACGTCCGACGAACATCAGTCGGACCGGCCGTCCCCAGGCATACGATCTGCCTGGCGGGAAATTTCCCTTTATAGTGGAACAGCACGATCACCCGCTCTTCCCTATACGGAACTCTAAAAAAGCAGCGAGGATGTTTTCTCAAATCATCTGAAACATAATAAATCAGTTTCTACCTACACGACAAAGATCCATGATTGCTACCAATAACTTTAGATGTAAAGACATTAGTTAATTTTTTACAAAAGTAGGAATTCATAAAACATGTCAGTGTTCAATGAAAGAATTTGTCATTTACAACAACTTTTGTTCTACTAATTTTCAAAAGACATTAAATGTGTTTTTATATAAGTGTATAAATTAATCAATTACCAGGAGACGGGCAGCAGCGTCTTCTTGAGATTCCAACCACATACTGCGATAGGCAATCCGCCTGCCAAGCGTGGCGATTATGGTAAAACCCTTCATGGTTATTAAAACCACGGAGTAGGCCTTGTCCTGCAGTGGGCGTCAAATAGCTGACGATGATGATTATATAAATTATTCGTATCGCTCTCTTCTGCAATACGAAGATGGACTCAATGTCTGCTGTCCGACCCCACAAAGTATGCCGTGGGTAGGGAATGCAATTCAAGTCTTAATCTTTATGTCTAAATTATTAATAAACCACTTCTAATATACCAAAAAGCTTATTTAATTTTGATTAAATTGAAAACCATGAAATTGATTGATTTCGACTTCATTGATTGAACGATTGATTTCAAGGGACAAGTCCACCCTGCTGAATCTCGCAAATATGTGGATCACAGCCCATACAGGACGGTGATATTTTGTCATGCTTTCGCGTTGCTAAACGCGACAATACCAGCAAGCGCCCACGCACAGTGGTGGCTAAATTCCGCAGTGCTAGATGCCGTGATTCCATATTGGCTGCTGTCGCGAAGTACAACAAAGATAGTCATCATGAGAAACTGAATACTGGCTGTATTGGCATCGGTGGCGAAAAAATACCAATTTACATCAGTGAACACTTGTCACCTGAGAAAAAGTCACTACAGGCTGCTACTAGAATAAAGGCTCGGGAATTATCATACAGATTTGTGTGGGTGAGGAACGGCAGGATACACATGAGAAAGACTGAAGCCTCTCCAGCTATCCCCATCCATAACATGGACTGTCTTAATCGTGTGCAGTAGTATATTACTCCTACGTGTATTTTTTCCATGTAAATTGCTTTATCTGTTAAATATGTTTCGTATATATTATCAGAATGTAAGAGGAATGAGAACCAAAACTAGTGCCATTTACAAAAATATCTTACAAGACAATTATGACGTGATAATTTTCACTGAGACTTGGTTAAATTCCGATATCTCGGATAGCGAGTTCGTAGACGCTCGATACCAAGTTTATCGTCGCGACCGACAACAGTCTGGTCATAAAAGTGGGGGCGGAGGTGTATTGATTGCTGTATTGAAGGATGTTAAGTCTATTAGAATGAAAAACTGGGATAGTGACTGTGAGGATCTGTGGTTAACACTTGAGCTCGTTATTAACAAAAAACCGTTGCGTTTGGGTCTTTGTGGTGTGTACTTACCTCCTCCGGTTAACATACATTCTTTAAATACATTTCTAGATAATACTAGTGAAGTCCTTAACGAGATTGACAACGTCCTTATTGTGGGAGATCTCAACTTAGGGTTTATATCCTGGACTCTGAACAAAGATGATGGTGTCCTGTCTCCTGATACCAATGCGCTTAATAATTTGGGTCACGCTCTGACTGATTTCGCCGCAGTCTCAGGATTGAATCAGTACAATGGAATCAAGAATACTCTTGACCGTACTCTCGACCTGGTGCTGTGTAGTTTGCCTTGTGAGGTCACTAAATCAGATAGTCCAATTAGCAGACTAGACCACCATCATCCACCACTGGATATCTCATTCAATTTCTTGTCGGGCCGGATGCTCTCGCCGGTTCCTCGCACGGATTTTAATTTTCATAGGGCAGACTATGCACGTATGCTTCAGGACCTCAACGCTGTTGACTGGGCTGTACGTTTTGGTGATTGCGGTGATGTCAATCAAATGGTAGAAAGATTTTATGAATCAATAAATAAAATAATTGAAAGTCACGTACCTAAAAGAAAACGTCGACCTCAGGCTTACCCACAGTGGTTCACAAAAGATTTGATTTTGCTTCTTAAAGAGAAAGAAAAGCTTAGAACTAAATACCGCAAATACAAAAATCCTCGTGACCGCCTTGAATACGAAATTCTGCGAGCACGCTGTGGCAAGCTGTTTGGCAAGTGTCATAGTGACTATATCCATAACATTGAAAGCAGCATGAAAAATAACCCTAAGTTATTCTGGAGCTTCGTGAAAAGCCAGCAACATACTACATCTAACATACCTTCTGAAATGAAATTATATAACGCAACGGTCATTGGTGGTAGTATGATTGCTGGCACATTTGCCGCTCACTTCCAATCAACTTTTGGCTCTGCCTCAAGCGCAGGTGTGGATGGGGCACCGACATTAATTTCTCCTTCTGCAAATATTCTTTCATCGGTTAAGCTCGACGAAAGAACAATACTCAAACACATGAAAATAATAAATATCAATAAAGGTCCCGGACCTGATTGTATCCCTCCCATTTTTGTCAAAAGATGTTCTTCTGCACTATCATTTCCCCTTAAAGAAATTTTCAATAAATCCCTAACAAGCGGGATTTTTCCTGAAGCATGGAAGAAAGCTCGTATAGTTCCTGTCCACAAAAAAGGCAACACGGAATGTATTCAAAACTATAGACCCATCTCAATTTTAACTTGTTTTTCTAAGTTATTTGAATCGGTCGTGAAACCAATCGTAACTGCACATACTCAACACTTAATCAGCTTGAGGCAGCACGGTTTCCGTGAAAGACATTCAACTGTCACAAATCTCTCTGCTTACGTCTCTCACTTAATGAAAAGCGTTGATAGTGGTCGCCAAATTGATTCAGTATATACAGACTTTAGTGCTGCATTTGATAAAGTAAGTCATGGTATTCTCTTGACAAAACTTCGCGAACAGTATGGTTTTACGGGACAGATACATGCATGGTTTGACTCTTATTTGAGGAACCGTCCCCAATCA
This sequence comes from Yponomeuta evonymella, assembly GCA_963969515.1. Lineage (NCBI taxonomy): Eukaryota > Metazoa > Arthropoda > Insecta > Lepidoptera > Yponomeutidae > Yponomeuta > Yponomeuta evonymella. Next base: position 1,351,029 of record OZ018351.1, on the reverse strand, counting down.
GTAGTAATTCACGGATATCAGTCTGAATCCTATATAGCTTCCTCCGGAGTTCCTCAAGGTTCCTTGCTGGGTCCGGTCCTTTTCGTCCTTTTTGTCAACGATATAGTATCATGCGTCCACCACAGCAGTTGCTCATTATACGCGGATGATATGAAGATATTTAAGGAAGTCATAGACTCTTCCGACGTCTTAAAATTGCAGTCCGATTTAGACAGAGTAGCAGTTTGGTGTTCTATTAATCGCATGGAGATGAATGCCCTTAAATGCCAGCACATTAGTTTTACTAAAAAGAAAAATCCAGTCGATTCCGATTACTACATTAATGGAGAGCAGGTTAGTCAGGTTAATGAGGTTCGTGACCTGGGCATAATCCTGGACTCGACTCTCAGTTTCGTTCCACACATTGACCATATCATCGGCAGAGCGGCCAAACTACTGGGATTCATTAAACGCTCAACGAAGGATTTCAGATCTGCCGGCACCAGAATTGCTATTTTTAATGCCCTAATCCGCAGCATATTAGAATATGGAGCAGTTATCTGGAATCCTCTTTATGCCACCCACTCCACGCGCATAGAGTCGATCCAACGAGCTTTTACAAGACATCTCGCGTTTGTGTCTCCGGGAATTAGTCATAGATCCTCATACGACGCCAGACTGAATCACTTCAACATGTTGCATCTGTGGAAGCGTAGACAGATGCAAGATTTGATATTCTTACACAATCTAATCAATGGCCGGGTAACATGTGAGGATTTACTTGAACATATTGATTTTAGAGTTCCGAGACCTAACTCCCGACTGAAACAGTCAGCCGTTTTCTCTTTGCCTATCTGCAGAACTAACGTAGGCGTCAATGCACCATTGAATAGAATGCTCCGAACTTACAATGAGTGCTGGAGTGAATTAAATTTGGATATTTATCATGACAGCCTTGGCACATTTAAGTCTAAATTAATTCCTAAAATCTGAAAAATAAATTGTATAAAATTTCTTAATTGCATGCAAAATCTGTACTATCGCTATGTTACAATAGAATTTAAAGCTATGTACATAAGTACCGTCCTAAATGTTTACAAATGCTGTGTATACCTTTAATTGGCATAATCGCTAGCCCTAAGTCACATTTATTATAAGTTTTGTTATGTTTGCGTGCTTGCTGTTGGTGTACCTAATAAATAAAATAAAATAAAGATACAGCGGGACTAAAACGGACCGTCTGTCCCGCAAATACCTGGACTGAAATTATCTTGCGGGATTGCATTTACTAGCCGTGGGACATAGTACTATGGAATTATGTAAAGTAAACAAGGTTAATTCCCGGATTTATAAGTGTAGCGTCACAAGGGTAGCATCACAGTACACTTAAAACCACTCTCTCTTCTATTTCTTTCGTTTATACACCGACAGGTATGGCTGAAGCTGATTCATCAACCTCCTGAGTATTTCATTAGTGAAACTTGGGATTCGAAAACCAAAACACTGTTTACATATTTATACAATTTGTAACTTTAACGACGCATGCGTGACAAATCGTGTCTTTTTACACAATTCGCGACCAATTGTACACTATACAAGTTACATGAGTGCTGTTCAAATTAAATGTTTAATTCAGTGACACCAACTGTGTGGTTTCGTCATGCTACTGTCACAAACTAAAAACCTTGAAAGACATCATAAACTTTTTTTTTGTGAGTTAAAGTGATAGTGAAGTGAAACTACATTTATTGCCAAAAACACTTTATACACAAATATGTAAAAACACACTTTATACATAAATATGGAAAAACACACTTTATACATAAATACGCTTATATAATTAAAACTTTTTTTTTAATATTTATAAAAAAATTAGAACATAAAGTTGTTATATTTTTAAAGTCCCCATATCCGGAAAATCTATATCAACGTCAGGAAAGGAGAGGTTAACTTTAAAATCTCGAAATAAATATCATCTGCCTTACTTAAGTAAAACATACAAAGGTTAAATTGGTTTATTTTCAGCAACTCAACCCTTTTAGGTCTCATATAAACAGAACTATTTAAAAAATACTTTTATCTAAAACTTAATTTCGACACACAACACAATCACTTGTTCTGATCCCCAACTAGAATAATCTATGGAAACCAGGCAAAGACTTCGCCAACATGGAAATACACCCAGATGGGGCCATTTTAACACTTGGCCACTTATCTGGAAGTATTTGCGATTCTTTTATTTTTATATTATTTTCATTTGCTGGGTTTTGCTAAATATAAATTCGATAATTGAAAGAACATCCTTTTGTATCACCTGTTATTTTTAGGCTTACTCTGTAACTTACTTAGTAAGAAGCAAATAAATGAATAAAGTATAAGTATAAATAAATAAATTCTTAAAACCATGTTTGTCAAATGGGTTCGACACTACAATTCGGTATCGTTTTGTAGGTACGAGCGCAAATTTTATAAAATTCTTTAAAGTTATAACTTTTTACATGTTCCGTGTGGCGCCGGATTAAGAATAGCGTCACTCCACTTCCTTCCGTGGATGTCGTAGAAGGCGACTACGGAAATCAATTACCAGGAGACGGGCAGCAGCGTCTTCCTGAGATTCCAACCGCATACTGCGATCGCCAACCCGCCGGTTAAGCGTGGCGATTATGGTAAAACCTCCCATGGTTATGAAAACCATGAGGGAGGCCTATGTCCTGCAGTGGGCGTCAAATGGCTGATGATGATGATGATAACTTTAGTCTTATGATTTTTTTCTAACATTAGTTTCTAAAACTAATCTGATAAAAATACTCTTAAAACTGAAGTAGTCGTAAAATAAAAATTCAAATTGACGTGTTATAAGTTTTAGTAACCCCTCATGGTTATGTAAACCACAAAGGAAGCCTATTTCCTGCAGTGGGCGTCAAATGGCTGATGATGAAGTTTTAGTATTTTTGAAATATGACAATATCTGTAGTTCTACCGTGGAAAAAAAAGAGCTAGTAGACCTTCTGTGTAGAGCCAAATTGAACCCTTTGTATTTTTGCGCAGCGTAACGTTTTGTTTGTTTGTGCGAAAAAAGGGTCCTATTAACAAGTAATTCTCACTCTTATAGGTATGTATTTTAGATTGAATCTAGTTTGACTGCACGGGAATATATTGACATTTGTAAGATACCATAAAGTACCTCGGAATATCGTCCCTTTAAATTTTAAATCACTTAATTATGTAATGTTTTGGGATGAGTTGAAAATAATTAGCTAAGCAATTGTACAACAGAAATCAAGTTAATGTACTCATTCCGTAATTTAATGTTTTACATGAACAAATAGAATTATATATAATATTGATAATATTGAAAACCTATTTAGAGGCTAAAAATTCCACCCATGCCGGGACCTCTGGCTAACCGTGCCAGCGCTCTTCCAACTGAGCTAATGAGAGAAATTTCGAGCCTCTTTACAAACTTCTCTGTATTGTCCTCAGCACGGGTTAGTGCAACAAAAAAAAAGGATATAATACTAATAATAACTTCCACACAATACAATCACTTAACCTGGTCCTAAACTAGGATACCATGTGCTATGGTAACCAGGCAAGGACGTCACAAACGTGAAAATACACCCAGACTGAGGCCATTTGTACAAATCTACGGCGGCCCCCAGTGGGAATCGAACCCCTGACCTCTGTTTTGGCAGCTAACCGCCTCAATGACTAGACCAACGAGACAGTCACTCATACCAATACAACTTTATTTCTCCATCCACAAATTAGGTACAAAAGAGGTGGTACAATATGGCACAATTGAATTAATGATTAGTTGTGTAGTAAACTATACTACTATTATGCCCATACTCTCTCTATCTGAGAGAAGGCCTGTGCCGTTCAGTTGGACATATAAATCATCATCATCATCATCATCATCAGCCATTTGACGACCACTGCAGGACATAGGCCTCCTTCGTGGTTTTCATACCCATGAGGGGTTTTGCCATAATCGCCACGCTTGGCAGGCGGGTTGGCGATCGCAGTATGCTGTTGGAATCTCAGGAAGACGCTACTGCCCGTCTCCTGGTAATTAATTTCCTTAGTCGCCTTCTACGACATCCATGGAAGGAAATAGAGTGACGCTTTTCTTAATCCGGCGCCACACGGACATATAAATGCTACATTATAAACATATTGACAAAGTAACATTGCGTTACGGCATGCCGTTTCTTAATTAAAACCAAACTACGTTCGTAACAAAATTGAGAAAAAATTATTTTACTTCGCAGCTAACGTCCTTGAGCAACTATTTTCACATGGTTATTATGACCGATACTCGCAAAATTATCAACTTGTTGAGACTCGCATGATCCCTATTATTTTTATTTTGAACAAAACTGAAACATAATAGTTCGTCATTTAGTAACTGCTTATTACTTGCGATAAAATCACCCCTCGGCCTATAATCCTATCAAAACACAGAGCGAATGAAATTACTGCTCAAAACTAACATCATAACTCAATTATTGACCTTAACTAAATGAAAATAATAACTCATTGCAAAAAAACAAACAGACAGGATAATTACTAAAAATTTTCCCTTCTGTAACCTTTTTCATACCGTCATCAAACGATGCAAAACATAAGAAATTATCTCGGTTTCAATGCGGCATGTAGCATATTAGCACATATTTGGTAGCGCTGATGTTGGGGCGATCCCACTTCTGATGGTGGCAGCCACGTGTCAGTCACGTGACGCTAATTACTTTGCGCCTGCGCCTTCAGGCGGGGATTTATCCGTCTGTTCTGACCGGATCGCTAACAAAAGAAAAGAAAGATATAAAGAAAAATATCAACAGAAAATTGTCAAATACAATATCACACTGCCTCAGTCTAGCGGTTAATAATTAAGCTTGTTAACCGTGAAGGACGAGCATCAAAACAGAGGTCGTGGGTAGCGATTCTTGCTGGGCCGAGTTTAGGGCGCCACTCCCCGTCTCCTACCTAAACGGTTGATGGTAGAAACGTGAAACAATTCAGGGCAGTAGCACATAATATGAACTTAAAGGGAAAACAATAACGACTAAGCAGGCTTTACAAGGTAACGAAAAGGCGATCAACTTATTAAAGGAATGAAAATTTTGTACAAAATACATTGACAATTACTTTGATGTAGTTGTTAGTTCTGTAAAGCAGATAAAAACGCCTCTTTCTACTCCCTACACTGCACGCGGCCCGACACCCATTTGGCCGGTTTGGTAGAATTGCTATAATTACTTTTCGACAGGTTATATCATTATTTTACTATTATAAAGTTTAAGATGATTTGATAAAAGGTGGTCAGAGTCGAGTTTTCTTCCCGTTGACTTTTTCTCCACTATAAATACGGCCCGAAGGCAGCGGCTAACATATTAACATAGTACAGCAAACAGAATGTAAATTCTTTACGCTGATATAAATTATTGATTTCTGTATGAAATGTAATATTCGTGGAGAAAATATTAAAACACGATTATGGATCAATTAACGTGGCCTGTCCAATGATGGGTGAAAAATATATGGATTAGAGTAACTAGGAGTCCAAAAGGTTCTAGGCTATCCTTTTTACGAAATCTATTACACGCGTTTGTGGTAAATAAGTGGAAACAATTTTCCCATCTATTCAAACACAAGTCCCTATTAATGTAAGCACCCATTAAATGTGGTAAAACATCTTGACAGTACTTAATGTCACAAATAAAGTACTTATCACTCGAAAAACGTGGCACCCTATGCTTAACCACAGAAACCAAATAAAAGCGTAAAATCATTGACGCTTTCTGACCACTTACTACACGTCTGGTGACATGTTCCTCTGTGTTAAATGTTGTAAGCTGAAGACCACTAAAAGAGCACCATGTTTGCGCTTTTATTTCTATTCATACTGATTCAAACAACAAAAGATTTAGGGAATTTAACGCTAGGGAGGTCTTTCGAAAACGATTTTTTTGCACAAAAATAATGAATTAGAAATTTGTCCTTTTTGGAGATATTTATTGGGTAAGGCGTGGCCTCGGGTAGATTTTATTTGGCGTGTCCTTCTAATGTGAGATTTGTGAACTAGTTTACAGCACACGGCTTTGCTTGCGTAACGTCTGTTTTAATTGTCAACTGATCGATCTGAAGGAAGAAAGATCGATGAAACAAATATATATAGCGAATGTGGATGGAAGGGCCGGTAAGGGACGACCCAGGTGGACATACTTTGACCAAATAGGGGATTGGTTAAAGTATGTCCGCGTAATAAATAGCAAAAAGGCAGGATAAAAATACCCGAAACCGGCGTGCGTGCATGCAACGATTAATGAATGTTGAGGAAGCGAAAGTGATCTGTCAGGATCGTGGCAAGTGGCAGTCTCTGGTCTCTGCCTACCCCTCTGGGATACAGGCGTGAGCTTTATGTATGTACTAGTTTACAACTTACGGTTTTGCTTGTGTAGCGTCTGTTTTAAGCTGATATTTTTTTCTTTGGCATTTATAATGTAATTCGTGAAACAATAACACTCGTTAAGGCTGAAAGAAAACATTTTAAGGAAACCTGACATTTTTATACATTCACAAATCGTAGCGCTTGAATTCAAAGCAATTTAAAGCGTTTGAATTAACTGAGATTTAATTAATTTTGATAAAACGAATAAGTAGGGGTTTAAAATGAAAGAGGATTTCATTTCTTATCAGGATCATTGCTAGTGGAAAATCTAGTAAATCATACATATACATATCTATCTATCCACCAACAAACAGACACAAACATACCAACGATTCGGAGTGTTAGTAGAGCCCAAATCAATATAAAAATGGCTAACAAGTGTAAAGCGTGGCGGAGGCCGATAAATTTAATGACGCGGCAAATTTTCGACGCTGCTCGGTGGAAGGGACAGATGTTCGCTGTTCAGCTGCTGGTGCATAATTTTATGCAGTTTGGGCGCATGAGCGTCCTGCAAAATATTACGTCTGAATAGGCCTAACTAGCACGTCAGTTTAGAGCACACATACTGACCCCAACGCGCAATTTCTGAAAAACTTATATAGAGTTTGTGTTTCAACATTTCTTTTTGTGCCGTGAGTTTGTGATTTCGAAAGTCATAGAATAGAATATAATAGTGTCGAAGTATGCCCATCCAATGTATTACATACATACATGTGGTATTATCTTCACCAAGTGTTTCAAGTATTATCTGTCGGACACCTCTACGACGTACAAAAGCCATAAAACCACATAAAATTTCTATTTCTAAATTGGACAAAAGCTTTCCAAAGTCTAACTTACAATCAAACACAAAAAACCAAGAAACTCTAACTGGCGGGTTTTAGAAAAAAATAATTAATGTTATGAATATAAATGATTTTGATTCTTTTTTACTATACGCTCAACGTCTCTTGTATGCTCTTGATGCTGTTGATATCATCCGTAGTTGTAGTCTATGGCCCGTATTAATAAAGCGATCTTACCTCTGAGATCGATCTGGATTGCGCTGTCAAGTTGCTGTTTTGTTTCGAACAGCAATCGAAATAGACACTCAAGAGAGATCTCACAGGTAATAACGCTTCATGAATGCGGCCCTTAGTTCTAACATTTACGCTATATTTATATTCTTTCTGTATTGTTTGTTATTTTGGTGATATTATCTTGTTACCTACATACATAAACTCATGCCTGTGTCCCAGAGGGGTTGGCAAGACCAAGGACTGCCACTTGCCACGATCCTCACCGATCACGTTCGCTTCCTCAACATTGACTACAATGACTAATGTCATTGTATGCACGGACGGCGGTTTCGGGTACTTTTTATCTTGCCGTTTGCTAGTACATCCCTTATTTATTTACTTTATTTTTATTATCTTGTTACTTAAGATAAATATTTTTTTCTAATGATACAAATATATCACTCAACACATATAACAAGAGGCCAATATCAAGCACGAATAGAAATCACTTACGTCATACAAGACCATTCACCGTGCCTAATTGCACACAATCACATCCATACAACCTTAAGTGGTAGACACTCAAAAGTGACATACAGAGCGTCAATGAGTCTGACTTTGAAATGAAGGAAAAAAGCGGGGGCTTGCATGGAATTCCTCTCTATAATACGTTATAACTATAATAAGATAGCAGTACAATGAAACCAAACTTAAAACTACTTAAAAACAGCGAAATATCGACCTTTTCAACAGCCGATAAGAACTATACCAAGCGCAGGTAACCTTCACGGGGCAAAAAGATAACAAAAGAAAACAGCGAGTCGATTTGTCGCCGCATGTCAAATGAGCGTCCTTTGTAAGTGAATGAATGAAAAGACCGGCGAATGAATGAATGAATGAGAGTCTGCAGTTATGCAATCAATTAGAAGGGGGCGGTGCTGCTAAGATTCTTGTCATGGAATAGCGGCATCTCGAGTTTGTCTCTGGAGGCCACGAAATCGAGGAAAAGCGATTGCGACGAATATCGTTATCTATTGAGAAGTCTGGCTGACTTGAAATTTGTGCTAGATGGGGTAATGTTTATGTACACTTTCCGAAGTATTCTGGCCAGTTTTGTTAACACACTACGACATGCGTGATATTTAAAAATTGTGCACAACATATTTATACAATAGAATAGATAATGATTACCTATATTAGCCTAGTGCAGGCACAGTGCAGGGCCCTTAGCAGCATAGCAGCGATATGTTCGGTTGGCTTGTCTTGTCAAGTATTGTAGTCGCTTGTCAATGTCAAAATCCGTATCTCATTCCGTAAAAATCAGTATTGTCGCTATGCATTTCTAGCGTTCATTACTGAGTGGCAGGAAATTTCGAAACTATTCAAAAAAGAACCGTATTTATCGCTAGATTCGAGAGAATTGTCGGGCTCAAGCGCGACGTTGACGACCTTTCTGAACATATCGCTGCTTTATAATAAGGTCTCAGAATATAACATAAATTCGGTAATTTTTCGCTATTTAAATTCGATTATTTGTCGCTAGAATTGTCGGGCTCAAGCGCGACGTTGACGACCTTTCTGAACATATCGCTGCTTTATAATAAGGTCTCAGAATATAACATAAATTCGGTAATTTTTCGCTATTTAAATTCGATTATTTGTCGCTAGATTCGAGTGAATTGTCAGGCTCAAGCGCGACATTGATGACCTTTCTGAACATATCGCTGCTTCATAATAAGGGCCCAGAACATAACATAAATTATCGGATAGGCGCCCATCTGAAACACCAAAAAGTTGTTAGCAGTTATTTTATTATACTTTTTATTATTTTTATTATTATATAATAGACTAGAATCAAACCGTTTCTCTTCAGAATTTATAAAAAACACAAGATAGAACGATACTTAAGTGTTTACTTAGTGAAATTCTCAATTCAGAAACCGATGCATGGTAGGGCGATCATTTTCGTTCCTTGGCGAATTGTCTGATTTCTGTTATTTTTTTAGTTTTGTTTCAATATTGCAACAAGGTTTTGTCCCATTCATTAAACGAGTATGGAGCGGTGGTAGCTTAGTGGGTAGAACATTGGACTCGGAAGCGAGAGACTCAGGTTCGATTCCCAGTGCGGGCATGTACCTATGGCTTTGTTTGCTATGTTATATACATTTGTGAAGTTATATTAGCAATATCATTCGCTAATGGTGAAAAAAAAACATCGTGAGGAAACCTGAGTGTTTGAGCTGTTCACATACCTCAGCGCTTGAAATCGCCCATCTGCAGTGGGCACGCGTGGTTTAATTAAGCCCATACTCTCTCCCTGAGAGAAGGCCTGTGCCCTTCAGTGGGATGTATATAGGTAGGCTGCTTATGTAGACAGGTAACAAGTGTGTTGTACGGTTGTTTGGATGGACGCTATCAAACATGGTTCCAAAGCATTTCTAATGCCCGGTTCCTATATTCAAGAACGACTCGTTTTGCTTTCGGATGTTTAAAATTTCTACTCAAGTATTCCTCTTAAAAACGGTTTCGAATATATATATATATATATATATATATATATATATATATATATATATATATATATATATATATATATATATATATATATATATATATATATATATATATATATATATATATCCTCCTAGCCGTATTCGGCCATAGCGACCGCATACAGGACTGTCATTTCTTTATGGTTGAGGGTTTCGCTGGTGTACCCTCAGGTGACTGGTGTAGCCGATCTTGGCTCGGAAGGTGCGAGCACATTGGGCGCACGTCAAGACACCATTGACGTAGTCATATTGTATGGCCGCCGGTGGTCGGGCCGTTAGCTCGTCGCGCTTGGCATCTAAGTCGAGCAGTCTCCTCCTTTCAAACTCGTCCACACTGCCCTGCACTAGTATTCTCCACGCTGGGCGATCTTCCGCTTTACGCTCCCACTGAGAGGGCTCAATGTTGAATCTGTTCATACGCCCATTCTGAACCGTATGATAAATGTATAGTGATAACAATTTGTAAAGTTCCTAACACGTTTTTAAACATTAACCAACTATTCAAGTATTCGTTAAATATAGGAACGACGATACAACGCAGCTTTCGTAGCCACAAACAAACGCCAATATTTATCCCCGCAGCTCAAAGGCGCCGCAGCTACCTAGATTCGGTGTCATTTGACATGCGATTCCCATTGTAACACACATTGTATCAACCAACCATGAAAGATCTCTCACCACTGTCAAAATTCAATGCCGTGGGGCGATTTTCTCGAGTCAACTTTGAATGGTCCGTTGTAAGTTATGGCACGTATTTTGTGCGATAAGTTAAGAATAAGTGAGTGTAGGTAGAGTTTTGTGAATGAACTTTGGAGTGTAGCGTAGCGAAATGGTGGAGAGGCAGTTTTAGTGCAATAAATGGCGCGTTACAAGTTTCATATTGTCCCAGTCATTGGAGGTTATAATAGAATTTAGGCACTTATGTACGTTATATGATAGAAGTATGTTTAATTTGGCGGTGGTAGCTCGGTTGGTAGAATACTTGCTTCACAATTATTAAGAGGTTGTGATGTCAAACCTCGGAATGTAACAATGGCTTTGTTTGGCATGAAACGTATGTACATTAATATTAATCATTTATAACTTCCTCAGAACACAATCATTTGTCCTGGTGCCGAACTAGGATACCCTGTGCTATGGTAACCAGACAAGGATATCACAAACATGAAAATACACCCAGACTGAGGCCATTTGTACAAATATGTGCCTTCCAGATCTCGGGGACAAGGCCCTCCGAAGGTGATCGCCGGAAAAGGACACGCATTGGCTCCAACAGCTGATCAGCATATAAGGATATAAATAGAGGGGATATTAAATCAGGTCCAACGGCTTTTTAAGACTTTTTATGAGCCTAGGAAATTCATGAGGGTTGATTTCAATTGAGCTTGATTTTGAACTTCAATTGATTTCAATTGACGTCTCTCTGATGAGTCTGGTCTAGCCCTGTCATTGCCACATTTTGGAAGGTACAATGAAAGTATTGGGTACATATTATGTTGCATATACCATCCCCCGTAATTGATACGGGGTTACTGTAGGACATAACGTTTGGTATAGAACTTGAGGTATTTTTATTTTTGACATAGCTTTGCTTCGAGGCTACTCTTACTGCTGCAATGAAATCTTCGTTTATCTACACTTATATCATAATCTTCAAATTAAGAATTCAAAGGTAAACACATATTGACAGGTTTTAAACAATACATAACTTTAAAAAAAAAGTGTAATATAAAGTTACATTAAAGGTCAGATTTTTCACTTTATGTTACAGTAATTTTTTTTACTGTGTTGCTGTGATCACGGAACAAAACTTAAGTTTTTTTTTTAATGTCAAAAGTTGACTCTATAAAAAACCTAATTTCATTTTCGTGGTACCAAAAGTGCAACTAAAAATACCTAAAATTGCGCGCGCAAAACTGAGTGCAGACGATTGAATGTCAAGATACTTTTGTCGAAATTGTGCCATTTTGTTTCAAAAATAACCGTAGATTTATGTATAGTACAAAGCTTGTCAAACGTGTTTTCCTTTGATTCCTTACTTTGAAGATAAAGACATGAGTGTAGATAAAGTAGTGTAGGAGACTGCACATAACTTGGTATTAAAACACTCGCGAATGCTATTAATCTCGCTCGTGTTTTAATAACCCTCATTATGTGACAGTCACATAAACTACTATTACATATCGGTTCTTAATGCACACGATGATTGACTTTATCCGGTCGGGATCGCGGGTTAGTATTCTGGCAACATATTTGATTTGATGTTTGCTTATTGTGTAGTTAACCTTCTGACCGATAGAGAGTACGATGTCTAAAAGATTTTCGTTCTTCGATTCCGGAATTCCATTTACCTCAATATTATTCATACGGGACCTGATCACTAGAGTGAAGTTCGCTTTCAATGTTTTTCACCCTCACATGAAGATATGAGGGTGGAAAAAATATAAAGCGAAATTCACAGCAATAGCGGTTTTGGATTTTTTTATGTGTACCAGCCTATTTTCTATGGCCGGTTTCTGAATTGAGAATTTCACTAAGTGAATACACAGTCACGCTCGTTTCTGAGAAATTCGAAGAGATAGCACTATAGTTAACCATTTACTTAACGAAATTCTCAATTCAGAAATTGGCCATATGTCTTTAATTTTGTTTGAGAACTCGCGTTACCGACCTTGTCGACAGTTACTTTAAAAAGTTTAATGAGGTCTCTGCGATAGAGAATTAAAGTCTGGTGTAAATAAATTATCTTTATCTTATCTTAAGGAAAGCTAAATTTGTTGCAGAATTTAAGCCTATAAATAAGAAAAAGAACATGTCATTAACCTATTTATCGAATGATAACCCAAATCACAAAAAAAATATTTTTAAATAGCAAAGTGTCTGTCTACTTAGCTGCCAAATACGGGTAAAAATTTGAACCATTACCTATTTTGTTATAGTCTAAACCTAAATTTCGTTTGTAACGATTTAATTTTGCGAGATTTCTGCGTAAGCCGAGAACAGACTTTGAACGGCGGCGCATCCTTCCGTTCAAAAATCAATTTGGATAACAAATTGGCTATCAAAGTCACTTCCGGCAGGTCGCGCGTCCACCCCTGTCCTTCCGGCGGAACCGGAAGTGACCGGCAAAAGGCCTAATAATTGCAACCATCATTAGCATCTAAATATTCGAATTTATGCAATGCCACTCGCTGACAGCGAAGCAAAATATTAGGGGTTAAAGTATGAAATTGCCGTTTTATTGCAATAGGTTCTTTGAATTGACATAGAATCTTCATGGTTTGAGGTTTTCGAATGAAACTTTTTTCAAATGGTTTCTATGATGTTCTTTTTTTTAAAAATGTGAAACATTTGAATATCGACTTACAATTGTTTTTGTTATTCAATTTAGACAAGAAAGATGGATACTGCGAAAATTCGAGTGATTTTTGAATACGAGTTTCGACGCGGAACTAACGCGGCAGAAACAGCCCGCAAATATCAATGCTGCGTTTGGAGAGGGGTCTACTAATGAATGCACCGTGCGATTTTGGTTTAAACGCTTTCGTGATGGAAATTTCGACTTAAAGAACGAGCCACGAGGAAAACCACCCACACAGGTGAATAACGATGAATTAAGAGAGATAGTGGAAGCCGACCCTAGTCAAACTACCCAGGAATTAGCGGCATGGTTTTTTTATTAACGTTACCTTACCCACAATATTGACTCATTTGCGTCAAATCAATAAAATAAAAAAATACGAAAAATGGGTGCCTCATAATCACTCGAATTTTCGCAGTATCCATCTTTCTTGTCTAAATTGAATAACAAAAACAATTGAAAGTCGATATTCAAATGTTTCACATTTTTTAAAAAAAGAACATCATAGAAACCATTTGAAAAAAGTTTAATTCGAAAACCTCAAACCATGAAGATTCTATGTCAATTCAAAGAACCTATTGCAATAAAACGGCAATTTCATACTTTAACCCCTATTATTATAAGGAAAACTGAGTGTCTAAATCCTAATTAGGCACAACAAATATCCAAAAATCAATTATAGTTGATTGCACATGAAACATTGAACAGAATATTACATAAGAAATAAAATGTAAAAATGCTAGAAAATGTAATCAAATGGAATCATTCATAATTTAGTGTGCGTAATATAGGACAGCGTTTGAAATCTGAGGTGGGTACCTGTAGTGATTAAGCTCATACTCTCTCTCACCCTGAGAAAAGGCTTGTGCCCTGAATGCGCACAGGAATGCACATTAGCTGCTCATATGATGAATGTGATTAACTTTATTTCTTGACTTTCCCATAATCAAATCAAATCCTTTTACTTTCCCATGAAAGTAAAAGGATTTGATCTTCGCTCAGTAGCGCTGGTTTATACCTACTTTAGCTCTTTGCCATGAAAATCGCCACGTCTATTGCGTGCCAACATTTTTGATATTTTCACCACAAAAAAAAAATGCTTTTCCCAGTAATATTTTATGGGCAAAGTTATGATGCCCAGTATGCGCACCTTTCTTTATTGAAAATTACCTTAGGACTCTTTGGATAAGAGTAGCGACAGACAGAAAGCAGTGGAAAGAGTTGAAGGAGGCCTTTTCCATAAGGCACACTGAAACAAGATACATTTTGTAGTACAAGTGGAGATTATTTAAAATTATATTAGTTTGTTAAATGTTCAGTCACAATTATAAAATGTTCGGAATTTTGTTTTTATTATTATTATGCGTATATTTTACGTCGGTAGTTAGTTTCGAACACCGTGTATATTTCGACTGCAGACTTGGACATTATTTTAGTAGGTACGTCTTAAGTCAGCACTGTAGGTACCGCACACGTCACAGTTTCCGCAAAAGGGGTTGAGAGAAGGCTTTGTGTATTTGCTATTCAACATCGGTATGTAAGTATTTGTTGAGTGTTTCCGCTGCGCCCTTTTTGCCAGGCTGCGGATTTACTCTAAGCGGAAAAGGTTATTGATATTCGGGTTCCTTTTTCATCAGAAATTCATAAGAATCGATGGATATAATATTATTAAAGTAAAATAAAGTGGACCACGAAAAAATGTACAGTCGATAATCTAAGGTTAATCTTTATAATTTTTGATCCAATGTTATCAATAGCTCTTGACTAAATTCATATGGGGACATCCCTGAAGTAAGTACTTGCTTCCTAACAAAAACTTCTAAGGTCCTAAGCAATTAAAATAGCCTTAGGTCAAGGAAAAAATATTAGTAACTGCATTGTAGAAATGTAACACACGTAAATATTACTGGTAAATTATTTCAAGTAACACCCACCCACCCACTTCGTGGTTTTCATAACCCCTCATGGTTATGAAAACCACGAAGGAGGCCTATGTCCTGCAGTGGGCATCAAATGGCTGATGATGATGAACGAACACCCATCTACTCATAGCTGTGGTAGCGCAGCGGTAGGACGCCTCTCATTTGGGAGGTCGGGGGTTCGAAACCCTGCATGTACAATGACTTTGTTTTGTAAGTTACGTACATTGTGAAGTTTTAGTAGCAATACCACTCGCTAACTGTGAAGGAAAACATCGTGAGGAAACCTGAGGGTTTGAGGTGTTCAAAACCTCAGTGCTTAAAATTACCAATACGCGGTGGGCTCGCGTGGTAATTAAGCCCATACTCTCTCTCTAAGAGTGCCCTGCAGTAGGTCGTAATAGACTACAAAAAATGTCATCTGTAAAGTTGATATCTTACATAACTACTATAAGTAGATACCTATTTGGTGTATCCATATACTCCTTAGGGAATAAAAAGCTTGAAAGGGAGAAATCACTATCCTCCAATTATCAAAGCGCCAAAAATACCGACCCGCACATAATGAAGGGGTACGAATAATCTAAATAATAAAATGAAAATAAACAACAAACACCGGGTTTGCCAATAAGCATCAAACAGGGGACTCAAAATAATTCGAATGACACAGCGAATAAAAATATATTGCGACACCGAAGGGCCTATTCTGGAGTTGAACGGAATAATTTTGTGTTCGTCGTTGCAATAAAAAAATCTTTTTGGCTTGTTTTTTTAAAGATTTTATTTTTTATTGCTTAGTCTTCATTTACAGCTTATAAAATGGCAATGAGGTGCGAAGGTGTGTACTTTATTGGCTTAACATGGAGGTACAAAACGTGGTAATAATTTTATTCGAATCAAATGCGAATGAATTAATGAGAACTAAATAGTTCTTCGTTTATGTAGGTTTTCGATACTAACACTCTTTGAATTAGCTTCATTATTATAAAAGTTTCAAAGTAGCTGATCAGTGCAGTACCTACTGAATACATTTTGTTTATATTCTTTTTGTTGCACGGGTTGCACCCGTGCAATACTCGTACCCGTGTAAATAGGTTTTTAAATTTTTTTTACCTTTTTGTTATTGTTGAACAACAATATTGCACAAAAAATTAAAGAATAGCTAAAAAGTTCGAAATGATATACAAATGCAGCCTATATACGTCCCACTGTAGAGCACAGGCCTTCTCTCAGAGGGAGAAAGAGTTTGGGATATTATTATATGATATAGTGTAAAGTTAACTAACTAGGTTAATATGGTTAGCCCGAAGAAAATAATGTTTAGTATTAAGCTCGCCTTTGCGCAGATTCATACCTTGTACAACAAAAAAGTTTCGAATCTAATCAACCTAACCTCATGTTATGCCGTATTCGTATACGACATAACGTAACGTTATTCGTTTAATGGAAGAAAATACTTTTAAGTATTAAGCTCGCCTTTGTGCAGATTGATTTCTTGTGCAATAAAATTGAATCAAGTCAAACTAACCTCACGTTTTGTCGTATACGATTATGTCGACTAGTCTCCGAAATACCACCCGAAGGACGAGTGCGCGCGTCGAATTCCGATTCACGCGTGACATATCAGAAATTTAATTTAATTCGGTACCTACGATGTATGCACATTGTACATATTGGGTCATAAAATAGACGCAAGAGAAAGATATTTGTTGTTGTGATTTTGATGTTGAAGTTCGAATTAAATTCACATTACAGGTCAACGCAATGTGAATACCTACTGGAAATAAATAATAACATTCGTTCCCAAGACTTGCACTGGCAAGGGTTAATATAACTATTTTTGTGGGTTAATATAACTTGTAATATCCCTATTATGTTTTAGATATCTTGAGCTTAGTAGAAACGCGGTTCTGAAACTATATAAGCACACATACGTACATAAACTCACGCCTGTATCCCGAAGGAGTAGGCAGAGACCAGGGTTTGCTACTAACTACAATCCTGACAAACCTCTTTCGCTACATCAACATTAATTATTTACTGCATGGACGCCCGTTTCGGGTACTTTCTATCTTGCTTTTTGAAATTAGTTTAAATGGTTCGATAACCATTTAAACGCGCAACTAGCGTCGTCGTACTAGCCAGACAGAAAACCGTTCCATCAGGATTATCCTGATGGAACGGACGCGCATTTTAAATGTCAAAAGTCGCGACTCTCCAGTACAACATTGATTGTCCAATTCTGTCATTTTAGCGCTACAAGACGCGTGTCTCGTGCCATCGCAGGTTTTTCGTTTTTTAAATTACGCGCTATATATTAAAATTTATTTCAGATCCCAAAATAAAACTAGTCCACAGCACTGAAACTGCAATAAACATTGTTTTGATGACATTTCCTTCAACATAACGTATCAAACCCCTAAGCAGAACAAACTGATGCGTCACATCGCTACTCGCTCGTTAACATATTGCGGACCCCCTTTATCAGCTGTACGCTCTGTTCTGGAACCCTCTATTTGTGCGTTGTACTATACCACAGACAAACGGCCAAGGAGATAAATGCGT
Organism: Yponomeuta evonymella; assembly: GCA_963969515.1. NCBI lineage: Eukaryota > Metazoa > Arthropoda > Insecta > Lepidoptera > Yponomeutidae > Yponomeuta > Yponomeuta evonymella. Next base: position 1,333,201 of record OZ018351.1, on the reverse strand, counting down.
CTCGGCGAAAATTCCGAAAACATTCGAATTTACGTTTCATTCACTTCTTCTTTTCATTTTCATTTATATGTTCAATCTCAGATAATATGTATTTTCATAAGTCCTCCGTAAATCCCAATCCGCGGTGGGCACGCGTGATGATTAAGCCCATACTCTCGTAATCTCTCTCTGAGAGAAGGCCTGTGCCCTACGGTGGGACGTATATAGGCTGCTTATGAAGTCCTCTGTTTCGAATTTATAATCCTATTTTTTTCATATTAATATCAATAACCGGCATGTATGCATGCAGAGACTAATATTGACGTTGATGAAGCGAAATAAGTTGGTTAGGTTCGTGACAATTGGCTAAACTTTGTCTCTGCCTATCCCTCCCGGACACATATTAAGACTATGTCATGTAATATAAAATATAAATATGCAAAATCTGCCTCTGAATATTGTACTAATTATTACATTATATATTTCAATTTCAATTCAATTCTGCTTTATGGACTCACTAGACGGAGACTAAGAGAATAATATGTATATATTTCTCTGCGAGCCCTTAATCGTAACTTAAATTCCGAAAAACTTTATATTACAATCTTCTACATCTTTTGATTGATGGTTAAACAATAGAGCTTCTAAAAAAAAATTTACCCCTATTAGGTGCAAACCAAGTTTTTTTAGTGTGACTCTGATATCTGCAGATAAAATAAATAAAATTCCATGTTTGACAATTGCTTTAGTTTATGTAATGTGAAATCAACCGCACAGAGATCTTAACACTGTCAATATAAATTCGACTCTATGCCTCTAACATAACGTTCAAGAGCCTCATGTAAAAATGTGTTTGAGTTTTTCAGCTGTTCACAGTACCCAAACAAAACTAAAAGAAAACCAAACGCAATCAACAAAGAATAAGTTCCTAATCTACTCCTAAGTGTCACCAGTCGATAAGAGTCACTTCGCGTCAAGGTAATCAACCAAAATAATCCTTCATAATTACCATTTTACACCATCAAGTAGACTATAAAGCGGCTTATTCAACAAACAATAAGCCCTCAATAACATAACTTGAAAGGAAACAATCCACCGATTCGGTTAACCCTAAACGCTTGACAAAGCTAAATTAAGCAAATAAAAAATATGGCGCAACTTAAGACGGCAGCCCTTGAATTAACACAATGTAGCCTGACAGCCAGTGACAACCCTACGTGCATTGTACAATAAATGGATTTATAAAAAGTAGAATGGAATCGTGTCGTGTTATTGCGATTGCGGCAAATGGCATACAGTAGCCCCTGGCTGTTTGGTCTAAGGGAAAGAGTGCTGTTGCAAAAGTGATACGATTTCCGGTTCATTTCGCACGGGTTAGGTAGATAGAGAACATTTTATTACACAAAGAGATTGGTTAGTTAAGACTTCCGGAAATAGAAAGGGTTAAGCTGCTATGCGATTTTTTCTCTGGACAGTGGGTGAAGGTTGTGTGCGTTTTAAGGAACGGTTAATGAAGGGCTCCATAAATAATTGTTTTAGTATGAATGGTTAAATAGAGGTTGGTGTTAAAACAACATTTAGGTTCAATGTATGGTGTGCAATTTTAAAGTTACCAACTTAGTAGTCGTACTACATAATTATTTTTGCTTGCAAAACCTAGAAGAAATAACTGCGTAATTCCCTTTTTTAGGGTTCCATACCCGAAGGGTGCCGAACGGGATCCTATTACTAAGACTTCACTGTCCGTCTGTCGGTCTATCAATCTCTCTCCGTCTGTCTGTCTCCAGGTTGTATCTCATGAACCGTGATAGCTAGGTAGTTGAAATTTTGACAGATAATGTATTTCAAAACTAAGTAATTAAATTAAAATAAAATAAATATTTAAGGTGAGCTCCCATACAACAAACGTGATTTTTTGCCGTTTTTTCTCGATCTTTGTGTCTAATGTTGTGTGGATAATGGTACGGAACCCTTCGTGCGCGAGCCCGACTCACACTTGGCCGGTTTTTATGTACCATTGTGTTCTTTATCTATCTACACATTAGACCACGATTTTCTCCGTATAAATAATGTTTCTTATAACCAAACTTCGGGTTGTATTAATTTTAATTCTTGTTTTATTAATTTAGTTATAATTCCCATCAAAAATATGCATTATAATAAAACAAAGACTACTCTCTTACCGCCTGCACCACGCGACAAAAACGCCGTCTCTGCTCTCCGAACACTGTGTCCATGTCTGCAGCATACATGTAAGTGCCTCGCGAACAATCTGTCAGCTTCGAGTGGCACTCGGATCGTGTAGTATACCCTCTTGAGGACTAATGAGTTGACAGCCCATGGGAACACGGTGCACCTAGCTCGGGTTGAATTAAACTAAATGGCAGTGGGGATTTCGATGACAAGTTTTGGAAATATTTAGGTTGTAATTCTGTGCAAACGTGAGCTTTCTAGATTAGTTTCATTCCTTCCAATTAATAACAGGTACAGAAGACTCAACAGTGTTCCGTTCATATAATATTTTGAGCCGAGATTTTGAGTAAATTCTTCAGCAAATATGTTAGAGTCCTATATTAAAGTATACAAGTGGTAGACTTAATTTTCCTATATGATATTTTCATCACAATTTTTCAAAATATTTTCAAATAAAAATTAAGAAAAGTGTATGTTTTATTCTCAGTATTAATTTTTTATATTTTATCATATTCATCATTATTCTGATGAAGCGGTGGTAGCCTAGTGGGTAGAACATTGGACTCGGAGACCCAGGTTCAATTCCCAGTGCGGGCATGTACCTACGACTTTGTTTTCAAAGTTATGCACATTCGTGGAGTTATAGTAGCGATACTACTCGCTAACTGTGAAGGAAAACATCGTGAAGAAACCTGAGTGTCTGAGCTATTCATATACCTCAGCGCTTGAAATCGCCAATCTGCGGTGGGCACGCGTGGTGATTAAGCCCACACTCTCTCCCTGAGAGAAGGCCTGTGCCCTACAGTGGGACGTATATAGGCTGCTTATGTAAATCATAAAGAAAAGAGCATTACCCAAAAATATTGCTAACGATTGCAAAATCATTATTTTTGGTGTACAGTCACGGATTCACGGATATCCGTGACTGTACCTACACCAAAAACGAAAACGTTTTTAAACGAAACATCGATCAACAACGAGCCATCAGAGAACTGGCAAAATTGAGATCCAAATTAGGATCCCGTTAGTAGGGCATCACTATTAATACAAAAGCGGCCCTCAATCAGAAATCAACATAAATGACTTACATTCTGTTTGTTGATCGTAAATTCATAATGTACAATGTTATCCGCTGTCTTCATGTCGAGTTGTAGTGTAGAAAAAGACAATGAAAAAAACCACTCTGACCATCGTTTCTCAAATCATCCCAAACAAGTTTTACGAAAGTAAGAAAACAGTGATGCTGCTTTCGAATAGAGTAATTTAAATTATGCCAAGGCAATTTCGCATTAACAATATCGTTTGCGCGTCCACCCCCTTTATGGGGCGAAATAAAACATCTAAAATACTGCACGTGGGTAGCCCTTGCCCGATATCAGTTTTAAAAGCATGTAACATGTTTCATTAGTGCTGCCGCCGGGCGACAAACGATGTAAGGAGAAAATGCTACTTTTTTATTTTGTCTCGTTTATCACCGATAAGCTTAGAAGGAAAACGATGTAACAAAATTCCTGCATGTCGTTGCCTTTTCATGTTTCCTGTAACTTAACTTGATATTTTATTCATCAACTCTTAAATACAATACAATGCAATACAATACAATATAATATAATACAATACAACACAACACAACAAAACACAACACAACACAACACAACACAACACAACACAACACAACACAATAAAATACAACACAACACAACACAATACAATACAATGCAATACAATGCAATGCAATGCAATGCAATGCAATGCAATGCAATGCAATGCAATGCAATGCAATGCAATGCAATGCAGTGCAATGCCATGCAATGCAGTGCAGTGCAGTGCAGTGCAGTGCAGTGCAGTGCAGTGCAGTGCAGTGCAGTGCAGTGCAGTGCAGTGCAGTGCAGTGCAGTGCAGTGCAGTGCAGTGCAGTACAGTACAGTACAATACAATACAATACAATACAAATAAACTTTATTTCTCCATCCACAAATTTGGTACAACAGGGGTGGTACAATATGGCACAATGGAAGTAATTTGTGAAAAAACTGGATCCTAAACTAGATCAGAGATCTGTATCTTAGGATGCCAGGCCTCCCAAAAACTAGGACAACAAAATATGAAACAAAGTAAGTCAGCCCAAGTCAAAGATTGACGGAGAAGTCAAATTTAAGAAAATATACAAACAAGAGAAAAATATACAAAATGCAATGCAATGCAATGCAATGCAATGCAATGCAGTGCAGTGCAGTGCAGTGCAGTGCAGTGCAGTGCAGTGCAGTACAGTACAGTACAGTACAGTACAGTACAATACAATACAATACAATACAAATAAACTTTATTTCTCCATCCACAAATTTGGTACAACAGGGGTGGTACAATATGGCACAATGGAAGTAATTTGTGGAAAAACTGGATCCTAAACTAGATCAGAGATCTGTATCTTAGGATGCCAGGCCTCCCAAAAACTAGGACAACAAAATATGAAACAAAGTAAGTCAGCCCAAGTCAAAGATTGACGGAGAAGTCAAATTTAAGAAAATATACAAACAAGAGAAAAATATACGAAATTAATCAAGAACATCTATCTATCTATACATCTGTCGGTATATCTATCTATTTATTTTGAGCATAGGCCTTTTTACCATCCCGCCAACCGCCCCAATCCTCTCATCACAAATGTAAAAATAAACATGTTTCAATTTGAAGCAGGTACTTTGTATAAATCTATTTGGCGTAATTGCTGTTTCTAAGTCATACTTACCATATTCATACACCCGCTGGATCTTAAGTCCTTTAAGTTCTACCGGACCGTCCTGCAACATTCTTTATCTTAATATTAAAACGAAAATAAACATAACTATAACCAGGACATTGTTTTGTATACCATAATTCAATGTAATTGAAAAGAAAAATAAATTTAAAAAATCCTTCTAATTTGACGTTATCGCATTTTACCCTATGCAAACCACCCTTAGTTTACAGAATTAGCTTTGATATTGCGCTCAAAGTCAACGCCATAGTCCATTAGTGACTTGCTATTTTATAATTTAGCTTTCCTTTGGTACTCCAGCGTTCCTTACTTAAAATTTAATAATAACAAGTAGAATACTGCAATGTTGTAGAGTTTACACTGTACCAATTTTGAAAAAATCCTGAAACATGTCTATTACGGACATTACAGGTCTATTTCAGGTCAGGTATATTTGTATTTGAAGCACTCGTAGCCCCGGGCTGCCTGAGTGATCTTAAACGATCACGAAGGTTAAGCAACACAGGGCGCGTTCAGTGCATGGATGGGTCGCCGTCTATGCCTAACGCCAGTGGCATTTTTCCGAGCGGTTCCGTGCTTCGCAAGGTACGTTAAGCTGTTGGTGCCGGCTGCCGTCGATAGATGGCAGTCGTTAAGCCAAGTCAGAGGCCTTAGGGCGGCTTGACAACTTCTGACAGTAGACGAGCCACTAGTCTACAAGCCTCCACCAATCCGGACTTGGCCCCCGTGGTGGAGTATGGCCTATACCTTCCTCAGGGAAGAGACTCGTGCCCCTCGGTGGGGACACAATTGGAGAGGTTGATGATGATATTTTATAACAACTTTTGTTTTCGTTAGTTTTCGAAATATTCTGAAAGTTACATTAATAAATTTGTTTCAGCCTTGAGCTCTACCAATATCACAGTTCCCGTAAAATCCTACTTGAAAGTCACACATGATTTTAAGCATTAACTGTCAAACAGCACTAATTCATTATCATCATCATTCAGCCACAAGAACTCCACTGCTGAACATAGGCCTCCTCCATGGATTTCCAAAAAGACCGGTTGGAAGCGGCTTGCATCCAGCGTCTTCCTGCCACTTGGATGAGGTCATCTGTCCATCTTGTGGCTGGGCGTCCTACGCTGCGCTTGCCGATATGTGGTCTCCATTCGAGAACTTTTCAGCCCCATCGGCCATCAGTTCTGCGTGCTATGTGCCCCGCCCACTGCCACTTCAACTTACTAATCCGCTGGGCTACGCCGACGACTTTCGTTCGTCTACGGATCTCATCATTTCTGATCAGCGCTAATTAAAAGCCAAAATTCCAGAACAATACTAAAATAATTATATTTAAAACGCCTAAAAAAATCGCAGAGCTACTAGTTGTAGTAAATGACCAACTCGTATATAATATTCCGTCGTACAATATGATGAACAATATTTCTACTATACATTAAAACAAATAATTTAACAGATTTGTTTATTAGGACATTTACAATTTGCAATAAAATTTACATTTACAATAAAATTTGCTACACGTGGTTGCCGTATAAATAATTGGAAATGCATGGCTTTTTTGATCTGTGGGCATGTTACTTATTTTATAGATTTTCATCATTCATGAAAAAAACACACAATAGCACCGGCCCAAACATAAATTTCTCTTAAAATGTCATTCGCTCATTTATAACTAGCAAACCCAGCCATATCTCAAAAACGCGAAAAATAATCTCTATAGCCAATACTCTATCAATGACATAAAAACACCTTCTCCATTCCACAAACTTGAATAGTTTCAAAGAAACTGACCATCGACAATGGAAATCGATACTTCATTCAGAAATCGCGAGTCCATTCATACACACCGTGGCTAAAAGTGTATGAATGAACGTAAAATTCGTGAATGGGACACAAGTGCATCCCGGTGCGTGGACATTACCTCAGACGCCTTGTCGCCTGCATTGTTAGATCATTTAAAAGTCATACCTGCTTTTAAGAAGCTCAAAAACACAGAAAAGAAGGCAGAAAGTTGACTCGACGTTTGGTGAGAATCCACGAACTTCACTTGGGTTGGAATAAATAAACTTATGTTTTTGTAAATGGCAGAGAGAGCATTTGGGAGAAAAGGCTTATATCCATAAGAATTTCACTTCGATTTAAATAATTAAACAAGCGTAAGTGTTTGTAAATGGCAGAGATGGCATATGGGGGAAGGTCCTGTACCCAGTAGTGAGTAGCTTAATATACTCGTAGGCCTCTGATAACAAATAATAATTAGAACAATTCTCTATATTAGAACTGTACTTTAGCTACCTAGATAGCACGAAACAAGAGATAATCATTTATTACCTACTTACAGGTAATAAATTATTGTTAATTGTTTACCTAGTAAACAGCAAAATACCCAAAGAATTTCCTCACGTAAAAGGTGTAAAAAAACTCCCTTAAGTATTCCTTAAAGTAAAAGTTGTTTAAGGTGTCGCGTAGAACCTAGGTTTAGGGGCTGAACGCGCACCAAATTCTGAAGGATTCTAATAGTTTAACTGTCAAATTCGATAGTTGAGGTCACAAACGTCGGGATTCCGGTAGGAGTTCCCGATTAAAATCAAATTTAGGACCAATATTGTCAATCAGTAGACCACCACTCAAGAGATACATGCCCACAATATTCCTTTCGAGAAATAAAATTCAAATTCTTCTGTATTTTTTCTTTTCTATTGATCGCCATCTTGGTTGTATTGTCTCCAATTGGCTCGATCCCGGACAATGCACAGGTGTCATTAAATAACTTTTCTGGACTCATTTCCGTTTTGCTTATTGTTTGCGACAGTTTTGTGCCTTATTGTTGGGGGCTTCACGGCTACAGATTGAATTTGAAGAGGACCTTGAGCCTCAGATATTTCCATTTAACTCGCATTTCGATCTTAGCAGTTAGATTGATAAGACTTTCTTCGAGATTCACTCGTAAATTTGTCGGAAGAACTCGATCAGGTTCGATCCGCAGAGTAAAATCACTGATAATGGACAGAGTATGAATAAACCGTGAATGATTCGCAAAAAGATTAATTGATGGTCCTCGAAACAATACAGATAACACTTCTTCTTATTTTTCGTAACACTCGTTTATGTGGCACTGTATTTTTCACCTAGTTGAATAGATTTTATGTTCGAAGCTATGACAGTGAAAAAGTCTTGCGTAGTGATTCCAGTCAACATCTTCGACTCTGATGTTTTGCCAAAATATGGCGCTTCGCACTAACGATATTTCCGAATGGAATAAGTAAATATCAACTATTTACTAGACAGATATATTAAGAACTCACGGTGCCTATCTTACTGTTTATTGATTCTGAGTAATTTACTTTTTTGAATTTGCTGTAGTAATACCACCCACTAGACGTAAAGGAAAAAGATTACAAGAAACCTAAGTACCTGAGGTACTCGTATATCACAGCCTTTTAAAGGTCAACCAAAAGAATAGCGTATTTTTATCATCCTTTCCATCCTTTCCCATTTCACCTTTCCATTAACATGGAGAGAAATAAGAATAAAAATAACGATTTTTCCAAGTCATCATAATAACACCTTACAGCTTAATTATTATGATTTCTTGGAACAGTTGGCACCGTCCGTCCGTGTCGGAGCTGGAGCACACATCATAGTGCTGATCAAGGTCTAGATATTGAAAAGTCTTTGAAAAAAGTTATAATAAGATTAGATAAGAATATTCTTTATTGCACACAAGAAACCAGAGACATAAACTATAAAAATAACAATGAAAAAGTACAAATGACACATCCTAATTGATGTGTTGCAGTGTTGTATTGTCATCGTGAATCGAAAATAATAAACGTACTCTCACTATGATCGCTGAATTATTTTACTGTGTTCAACTTGCAAAGCGTCAAGTTTCCCGTATTTATATCAGACCTGAAAGTTAAATTACACCAAAATTATCAGTCCTTCCATCTCCATTACCCCACCTGGCTTCTAACGTCAGTATCAATAGCAATTTATACTTGACACGCGTTTCATAATAACCCTTTTTCTTCATCCTTTGCGTTGCGAGGGAGTATGTTGGCAGAATATTTTCGTAATTTTATCAATGGAATGTGACTCTTCAGCTTTCGTGATAGAAGTTATTTTAACTATCTTGTCGGTTTGATTACGTTTGTGATCATCGAACGGTATAGAATGTGCGATGGTTAGTTTTTTCCTGTTGTGTTAAACGAACTTAGGTCTTCAGCGTTGAGTATAAGAGTTATGGAATATGAAAAGCGACGTTTGTTAGGTTTGTCGCGATCAGATGGAATAAAACCAGCAGTGTTTACTGTAACATTGTTATTTCTATCTATTGTTTGGCCACGTATTCTACCGGAGCGGACGATTCCTGATTATTGTCTGTCTGTCGCGCTTTTTTTATTGAATGCGAAAAAGGTACGCTCCGGGCTTGTGTTGTGGGCTTCTGTTTGATTTAATTTTTTGATTGGAAGCTTTTGCAGCGAGCAAAAATAGACGCTTGTGAAAGCTTTTACATAAAGTGGCGTTAAATATTCTAGATATAAAAATTGACGTTGGGTTCCGATTGTTATGGTCTTTGATTTGTAGGATGTGTCTCCATTCCGAACAAAAAAGTCGTAAAAATAACTATTGGACACAAAATGTACAGAAAATTAATTTTCATAAGTTTACCGGGTCAGAGAGTTTTCATAAAAAAATAATAGGTTGGTAGGATACTTTACGTAAACAACCAGTTTCCGTAAACTGCTACCAAAATATAAGGCGAATTGATAAACATTTCTGACATTCGATTAAACTAATTGCATAGTGTTTATTACTAATTACAACAACACAATTTAGTAATATCAGCATCACATTTAATATCACCATATAGATGATTTACGCTTTTATCATCCTCTTACATAAATTATAATTATTACTAAATTATTATTCTTAGTGATTAATCGAATTTTTTACGAGAAATCGAAAACTAAACCAATAATCTGGTCCGTATTTATCTGGTACATTGCATTAATAAAAAACTCACATATAGCATAGTACCAAATTAGAAGAAATATTTGGAATAGGAATCTATCCCCTAATATTTTTACTATCAAAGGACTATTTTGTATTTCATTGCGTGTTATTACGGACTGTGAAATCATTAATCCAAAATGCAATTATTTATTCTACACATATTTTTTTTTAACTCTGGATAAGAACGCTCCACGCTCTTAGAACAGCTAAAATCATTCTGAAGTGCGCTAGCCATCATCATCATCTTGCCAATCAATCTCAGTATTCCGAGAGCGTTTAGCACTTCAGCTCTTACAAGCAATCTAACTGACATTTGAAAATGGCTTGTGAACTATATGTAAAGAATGATAAAGATGGTTTATTCATTCTTAATAAGAAAGGATGTAGTGACGTGAATTGAAAAAGGAGCGTTGGTTTGGGAATATGGAGAGGACGAAGGAAGAAAGATTGACAAAAGAAATATATCTAGCGAATGTGGATGGAAGGTTAAGTAGGGGATGTATTAGATGATCATCATCATCATCATTCAGCCACAAGAAGTCCACTGCTGGACATAGGCCTTCTCCATGGATTTCCAAAAAGACCTGTTGGAAGCAGCTTGCATCCAGTATCTTCCTGCCACTTGGATGAGGTCATCTGTCAATCTTGTGGCTGGTCGTCCTACGCTGCGTTTACCGATATGTGGTCTCCATTCGAGAACGTTTCGGCCCCATCGGCCAACAGTTCTGCGTGCTATGTGCCCCGCCCACTGCCACTTCAACTTACTAATCCGCTGGGCTATGGCGACGACTTTCGTTTGTTTACGGATCTCATCATTTCTGATTCGATCTCGTAGAGAAATTCCGAGCATAGCATGGGCTTCGTCAAATAGCAATAACTTTTCAAGACTAACTTGAATAAAGTTTAACATGAATTATATTGGAACACAGATATGGAGAAATATAGTTAAGTCATCTTGAGAATCACTTAAGTTTCTTTATAATGGTAATGTCATACAAACCAGGCACCGTTTTCAACGAAATTAATTCCAATTCACGTCACGATTACAAACCACTTACCTTTCGAACGCAATGTTGCAACATGAAAATTGAACGTGACATGATAATAACCCGAATTGTTGTTCAATTACAAAGGATTATTATTTTAAACAGCCCTTTTAGGAGAAACTAGTTTTCTAAAGGGAGTGAAATGGGCGGGGCAATAGTGTCCCCTCCCTGGAAGGGTTCGCAAAGTATCCGAATCATGGACGCTGCATACGGCTCCTCTTATGGTGTATTTATACTTAATTAATACCATGCACACTCTGCGTACTTTTGCTGCTGTCGGCGCGTGCAATTTTGATACTTTGTTGAGTTGTATTTTGCTAAAGTATCACGACTCACGAGCATGTAGATTTTACACACACCTTATCTTTATTTTGTATTTTTGTTTACGCAGCTCTCATCAATAGTTGATATGTAGGTAGAAACGTTTTATTGTGTTTTTTGAATAATTTCGAATTTCGGAATTCGCCGATGCCCTTAACCATTAGCTCAGTTGGGAGAGCTATGGCACGGTTAGCCAGAGGTTCAAGTCCCGGCATGGGTGGAATTTTTAGCCTCTAAATAGGTTTTTAGAAAGTCCTACTAATCTTAAAATGTAATACCTGAAGATGCAAAATGGAATTTATCAGATGAGATAGCAACTTCAAAATGCTCACATAAAGTTATTACAATTTAAGTGCTACTTTTTAAGCTGTTAATAAACTCATAACCATACCAGAAATCAATAAAATAAAACGCAAAGTATCCAATAAAACGGCAAAAGTATCCAACTAGAATACCATAATGAGATAGATATTAGCGTTGTAGCCATCCTATACAAAATTATTCATAGCTACTAAAATGCATTGCATTCATTGATAATACACATTTTTTTCGACGCAGCAACTCTGGGGTTGACGGGCGCCGACAAAAGGGTGGGATGGGCTACGTAATTGCCGAAACGCTCCAACAGGCTCCCATTGTATTTGTTTACAATGGGGCCCTTAAGTGGGGGTAGTTTTTGTAATTGTTACTAGTCGGGACACCCTCTTCTTGACATCAGTCTGAAATCAACCGCCGTGGAGCAAACATCACGCCAATAAAGTTAAATAAGCCGACGCAACAATGTCTCGGTCGTTTTTCGTCGACACTTTGATTAGTGATTCCCCAAAAGACTGCAAGAAATCTGAAGTTAATAGTGATCCTTATTTACCATACACTGCGTTACTAGGTCAACATCTAGATGCAAGACCAAAGTTTATTCCTTACCCTTACCCGGGGAGTCTCAACAGCTTACTGAGCTTAGGCTTCCAGCAACCTCAGCGATCACCTGAACTGTTCCGGCCATTTCTTGAGCATTTGAACTTCAGATATCCAATGCTGCACCAATTACCGCGACAAACTGAGTTTTACAACGCGCAAATCCAAAATGATGCAAGAAAACTCGAAACTCACTTCATGAAAAGTGAACCGGAGCAAGAATCGGCGAGCATTGTCCATAGAAGAAAGAAATCTGTATCACCGTACATGCATCATCCGTACAAATCTGCTGTAACATCCCCTTCGAAGAGCCACGGAGAGAGATCACAATCCGCTTCCAGTGAAAGCAGAAATGGCACCCCGAGTCCACCTTTAGCCTTGTCAGAAGAACTACTCCCAGGATACTCCAAGGAGGTAAAACGTTTGCCCCTCAAAGAAGACTCGAGCAAACGAATTCGAACGGCCTTCACTGGCACGCAACTTTTGGAATTGGAGCGCGAGTTTTCCGCAAACATGTATCTGTCTAGATTGAGAAGGATCGAGATAGCGACGAGGTTAAGATTGTCGGAGAAACAAGTGAAGATCTGGTTCCAGAACCGAAGAGTGAAGCTGAAGAAGGAGGAAAGTCCTCTTACGAATAATAGTGGCGTAAAAAAGTGCTGCTGTACAAAATCAACATGTTCATCGCAAAATAGGATGGCAGGTTCGTCGTGTGACAATGACCAATATGACATAGATGTTGTTAGTGATTCTGACTTGAACGGTAGCGACGTCTCTGGACACACACATTTGTCTTGACAAAATATACTACACATAAAGTTTTCCCTTCTAAGTGAGAGTTTTTTTTTTTTGTAAATATAGATGTATTGTTTTATAGATATAAAAATAGTTGGAGAAAGTATATTTTTGAGACAATTTTTAATGAGGATGGTGAATAAATGGTTTACGAAATTATTCATGTTTTTTTTTTCTCTAGGCATCCTGTAATATCAATAAATATGAGCGTGATAATGCTATGCTAATTTTGTAATTAAACAAATGAAAAAGGTTCAAAATTGTAGTTGCAAAGTCGTTAAGAGAGGTCGGAATAAACAATTAAAGATCTAAAGTTAAGTAAATATAAAAAAAAATGTTGGAGACCGTATAACATTTTTAAGACATTTCATAAAGGCTGTTCTTATGTGAAGCATGCTGTCTTGCTCGCACAGTGTAATATTTTTAATTATTGTAATAAAATGAGTAAACTTTTGATAAATGTGGTCTTGAGGGTTTGATGCATAATTAAATTAGAGTCATTTTATATATAATTTGGATTTCCAATACGTAGGTAGTTTTCAATAAAGAAAAGTTACGCAGTTTTTGATAACAAAATTTATTTAATCAAAATCATAGAAAAATATGCCTTGAATATACACAGTTGAATCAAACCCTCAGACCGCATTCATCAAAAGTGTACAATTTATAACAATTACAAAAAAAATGTGCGTGCAAGACAGCATGCTACACAATAAGCAAAGCCTTAAGAATTGAATGATGATGGTGAATTAATTCTTATCGGCTTAATTTCATGATTTTTCTTTATGAACTTCAACTGCAATAACAATAAACATAATGATGATAATGCTATGCCAATTTTGTAGGAGGTACCTACTGTGTTTCACCTATGAAGAGGGTTCAACATTAATTGCAAAGGTCCTATAAAAACCACCGTTAGCATGATTGAGAGATTGTACTGACACTTTTTGCAAATAAGTACGATCAGTAAAAAAAGGCATTTTTTCAGTGGTGGCACTAGTCAGCTCGCTGGATCCCCGTATTATCTATCAAACACAAAAATTGAAGACAAAAATCGTACTACAAAAGTTATTGTAAATGACGAACTCTAACCGACATGTTTTTGGAATTGCAAATTTGAGAAAAAAACTCTCCATGAACTAACACATTCCTTGCCACGATTTTCCCCATCCCAAATTCATCTGCAGCGGAACACACGTCATAGGCGACGTAAAACCATATTTTGGTCATAGCATACATAGTGGACTTTTTTTTTCATTAATGATCACCAACAAGAGTTACGTAAAACATACTCAGGTAGTGAAACTAACTAAATTCTTTAAAATCATTTGCTTTAACGCTTTTGGGTCGCCCAACGAGCAATGGATAGAGCTATTAGGAGTTTTACTGCGTGATCAAATCAAGAATGATGAGATCTGCAGAAGAACCCGATTTACCTCAAATAATTGCTCAGTTGAAGCGGCAGTGAGCGGGGCACATAGCTCGGAGATCTGATGGCCGTTGGGGCGAAAAAGTTCTGACCTGGCGACCGTCGACCGGCCGACGCAGCGTTGGCAGATGACCAGGGCCTAGATTCTGTTAATGCATTGTAGTAACATGACAACTGCATGAACATGGCGGTTTTCATTTCATGGCTGCTTTAAGTCTACGCGGGCACACCCATCAAACCTTCTAGGCGTCAATGGTACGAAAAAACACGTCACGTGACCCGACAGTGTACCTGTCATTATACTACAATGCACTAACAGAATCGAGGCCCAGATGGTCTGACGACCTGGCCACGTGCGTGTCAAGCCGCGCGCAGTGTAGGGTTCCGTAAAAAGGGGGTTTTTCTGCTTTACAGAACTATTAACTTCATCAACGTAATTTTCAATGGATTTTGTACGAAGTTATCCTTTTCTAGGTTGGTCGCCTATTACTCGTTATCTTGTAAATGTGCTACTATCCTAAAATTTTTCACGTTTCTCCAATCAACCGCTTAGCCAGGAGAGGTGGGTCTCCTGGCCAAGCGGTTGATTGGAGATACCCCCTACTCGGACAAAAATTTGCGCTTTATATTTACCTTCTACACCTATAATAGTTTTAAACGACTAATCCAACGATACCCCACACTATTATTTAGGTGAGAAAAAAATTGCATGCCTAATTTAGGGGTACCCTAATAAAAAAAAAGAAAAAATATATTTTACCGTAATTAAATTATCAACTAAATTTCAGCTTTCTCATACTAATCGTGTTTGAGCTAGGCCGCGGACAGACAGTCAGACAGACGGACAGACGGACAGACTGACGGACGTACATAGCGAAAGTATAAAAGTTCCTTGTCGACTACGGAACCCTAAAAAGACGATAGAAGTGAAAATTTATTTTTCAAACTGGAGCCGAGTATACCCTATTCAGAGTCACTGACCCGAAAGTGACGGTTCATTTTCGTTCACGACGTTTTCACAATTTAACAACAAAAATTCAACTCAATTAGCAGAGTAATCCAAATTACTCATCGTCCTCTAAATAACATTACATATTGACTTCTAAACAACATTACATTAACCTCTAAACAACATTCATTACTATTTGTCCTCTAATTGCCTGTTAACATTGTTGTACTGTTAAAGGCCAAAGATCTTCGACGTGCAATTTTTTGTTTTAAATTTTTTACTTTTTTACTGTGGTGGAGCCCAATGTTCTTGCCAATGGCCCATTATTGGCTCGTATGTACGTACGTATGTATGTGTGTAAGAATGTCTGATTTTATGTTCCCTCATGAGTCCTTAGCCCAATGCGAAAATTTAATAAATAAGGTCAATCAATTAGTCGTTTTCCGCGAATGTCATAGGCTACATGAACTCAACATACATTCTACAAAAAAATATATATCACTAAAACACAAAAATAAAAAACTGAAATAAAAATAATAAATTCAACAATGTAACTTATTGCGAGGTACGTAGGCTAATCCCATCTGCTTACACAGTGTAGAGTGTGCTTAACAAATATACCTAACACCTGATGACCATTTCGGATTTACTTTATTTTTTTTTATTATTCTCTAGTTGCTGCCTAGATGGCGCTGAACTTGGTAAGTTACTGCAAGGAACGGAAAGTCACATTATTTTTTTATTATTTTACTTTGATGTACTTACCTAATATATGTATGGCGCGGCGGCGGCGCGAGCCCTCTGTCCGCTCTTTGCGTCGCTTCCGAAAGCTACCAATTCAGTGTGGTTTGAGTCTTAAAAGCGGTTTTTTGTCACTAATTACTTGTTTTACAAATGTTTGAATCAGCCGCCGTCCTATTATCTACAACCCACTGAGAAGGAACTTGCAGGGTGTTAACCATTAACCCCGGTTTTTAGTACTCCACAATCTATTAATCTACTGTTTACCAATGACAAAGTCAAAGTGCATTAAAAAAAAACAACGGACAATTATTAACAGCTTATTGTTGATAGTATACGAGTAGATTGATAGCGTACGAGGGGTGTCTTACAGCCCAACAGACTTCGATGGTAGAGCCGTGAGCACTTCAAATAAGCACCGTTTAGAAATAACGATGTCGGTAATGTTCTTGGTATAATAATATGCCCGTTACACGCTATAATGTGGGAAATGCTGAGGAATTGGCAAAATGTACTATATTGACTCTAATATTTTTTATGTTATAAGTTTGTCAATTCTGTTTTTTCTCTTTAAATAAATAAATAATAAAACAAGACAGATTAGATAGAAAACACTTTAGTTTTTCTGTGGCGGGTAGTCAAACAATTAAGTCAACTCGTTATTAACAAAACTTTAATTAATTAATTACACTTGATATACACTAAATAGCCACGTTAAGTGACTGATAAGTGACTAAACTGTGACATAAATACCTGCCAGCTGTGACACATTGAATTCAACACTAAATTCTACACTTCAGTGAAATTTTTAACTGTGCAATATGGATGACATCACACAATCCATCACCGAGCTGTCAACCTTGTTTTCTGCTAAGATGGCATCATTTCAAGACGCCCTGGACAAGGGCTTAAACTTAATTGTTTGACTACCCGCCATAGAAAAACTAAAGTGTTTTCTATCTAATCTGTCTTGTTTTATTATTTATTTATTTAAAGAGAAAAAACAGAATTGACAAACTTATAGCATAAAAAATATTAGAGTCAATATAGTACATTTTGCCAATTCCTCAGCATTTCCCACATTATAGCGTGTAACGGGCATATTATTATACCAAGAACATTACCGACATCGTTATTTCTAAACGGTGCTTATTTGAAGTGCTCACGGCTCTACCATCGAAGTCTGTTGGGCTGTAAGACACCCCTCGTACGCTATCAATCTACTCGTACACTATCAAAAATAAGCTGTTAACAGTTGTCCGTTGTTTTTTTTTAATGCACTTTGACTTTGTCATCGGTAAACAGTAGATTAACAGATTGTGGAGTACTAAAAACCGGGGGTTAATGGTTAATGTCATGTTGTCCTGAACACCCTGCAAGTTCCTTCTCAGTGGGTTGTAGATAATAGGACGGCGGCTGATTCAAACATTTGTAAAACAAGTAATTAGTGACAAAAAACCGCTTTTAAGACTCAAACCACACTGAATTGGTAGCTTTCGGAAGCGACGCAAAGAGCGGACAGAGGGCTCGCGCCGCCGCCGCGTCATACATATATTAGGTAAGTACATCAAAGTAAAATAATAAAAAAATAATGTGACTTTCCGTTCCTTGCAGTAACTTACCAAGTTCAGCGCCATCTAGGCAGCAACTAGAGAATAATAAAAAAAAAATAAAGTAAATCCGAAATGGTCATCAGGTGTTAGGTATATTTGTTAAGCACACTCTACACTGTGTAAGCAGATGGGATTAGCCTACGTACCTCGCAATAAGTTACATTGTTGAATTTATTATTTTTATTTCAGTTTTTTATTTTTGTGTTTTAGTGATATATATTTTTTTGTAGAATGTATGTTGAGTTCATGTAGCCTATGACATTCGCGGAAAACGACTAATTGATTGACCTTATTTATTAAATTTTCGCATTGGACTAAGGACTCATGAGGGAACATAAAATCAGACATTCTTACACACATACATACGTACGTACATACGTGCCAAACATGGGCCATTGGCAAGAACATTGGGCTCCGCCACAGTAAAAAAGTAAAAAATTTAAAACAAAAATTGCACGTCGAAGATCTTTGGCCTTTAACAGTACAACAATGTTAACAGGCAATTAGAGGACAAATAGTAATGAATGTTGTTTAGAGGTTAATGTAATGTTGTTTAGAAGTCAATATGTAATGTTATTTAGAGGACGATGAGTAATTTGGATTACTCTGCTAATTGAGTTGAATTTTTGTTGTTAAATTGTGAAAACGTCGTGAACGAAAATGAACCGTCACTTTCGGGTCAGTGACGCTGAATAGGGTATACTCGGCTCAACTGTTCGCCTACCTCATAACTTTTATTGCTCATCGTCCTGTAAATACCCGTCAATATTGTTGTACTGTTTAATAACAAATAATGTTGTCTTGTAAAAATCCTTCATATTACAGTTACCTTTTTTGCAAAGAGTGTACTTATCAGATTACCGTAACGTTTGATGAAATTGATTGTAGAGACACGCTTCTTTCAGATGGAGATAGATTTGACTTCGTAATAATAGGAGCTAAGTCGGCCGGCGCAGTATTAGCAAACAGACTCTCTGAAGTCGTCGAATGGAAAGTGCTTTTGTTGGAAGCTGGAGGCAACCCACCGAGGGAAAGCCTGGTAAGAACAAACAGAACAACAAAACTTAGGAGTTTACATACATCTGCGTAATGAGATGATTAATACAGAGTCCAGTGGCACCTTCACCCAAACTAGGTGGGTGAAGGGAACACTCGGACGCTGCAGTGCCTGGGACATTGTATTTTAGAAATAGTTGGGGGCTTGAAGTTGTAGAGTTGACGGGCTTGCCCAGCACCTATACCATCCTGACAGCTTAGTCGGCCTAGCCCATAGGAATGACAAGTCAATACGTGCTGAGCCAACCAAGTCGCGGGTTTCCTCACGATGTTTTCCTTCGCTACTAGAAATCCACAGATGTACATAACTTTTAAAATAAACAAAGTTATAGGTACATGCCCGCACTGGGAGTCGTACCTGGGTCTCCCGCTTCCGTGTCCATTGTTCTACCCACTGGGCTACCACCGCCGGCCACAGGTACAACATTAAATATTTTCTTAGTAAAAAAAGTGAATAATTCTTTAATAAGATTCCAGGCCTATTTACTGAGCTGCCAAATACCGAATTTGATTGGAACTATACGACGATGAAGGATAACTTTGCCAGCCAAGGTCAGAAAGACACTGGAGTTGAGCTGATGACTAGAGGGAGAATGCTTGGAGGATGTTCTAGCATGAACGATATGCAGTATGTCAGGTGATGATAGTTTAAGATCACTATAGTCTGTATTCATGTTAATTAAATAGGGTCCCTAATTTTTTACGGTCACGGATGCAATCTTGCATGATGTTCATGATGATCGCACATATGTAATTCCTGGTGTACATACAATAAAGAATATTCTATCTATCTATCTATCTATCTATCTCAATCTATAAAAACTGGATCTCCTTTTAGCTGAGCGCAAATCTCAAGTAATTTGTATAACTTAAGCTAATTTTGTGCCTACTTAGGAAAAAAATTACCTATTTCACTTTTATTTTTTATTTAGGGGAATCACAGCAAGGTTATAATCTTTGGAACTGGCACAACGTTTTTCCCTATTTCTTGAAGAGTGAACGCTTCGAAGCTGATGATATATTGAACGATCCTAAAGAACACCTTTACCATAACACTAAAGGTCCCATGGCAGTGGCCCAATCTAAGTTTAATGATCGTATAGAAAATATGTTGGACAAATGTTTAGAATCGTTATCCCAGATTGGAGTGAAAACTTTAGCCGACTTCAATGGACCAGAACAATTAGGCGCTTCCAGGGATTACTTCACACATTCTAAGCCACCAGGACTAAGATCCAGCACAGCTGTTGCATTCTTATCTCCAATCGCTGAAAGAAAGAACTTGTTTGTTTTAAAAATGGCATTTGCCCATCAAGTCCTTATTTATGAAACCAAAACAGCAAGAGGAGTTAAGGTCAAAACTAAACATAGCTCATACCAGTTTTATGCAGATAAAGAAGTTATCGTTTCGGCCGGAGTGATAAATACTCCAAAATTATTGATAGCATCCGGTATTGGACTAAAAGAAGATGTCCAGAAGTTCGGGATCAAAGTGGTATCAGAGTTACCGGTTGGATATGAAATGCAGGATCATTTATAGTTTCCAATTGTTTTTACAGGAGAAAAATATTCTAGTGTAATAGGAGCTGAGGAAGTTCTGGATTCACAACCTTTCCCTACTATAGACGGATTTATCTCCAATAATGGAAGCTATACTGATACTCAGATTTTTTCCTACTTCTTCAACCGTCGATCACCTCTGGTAAAACTTCTTTTTGGCTTGTTGAATAACTATAAAGACTATATTGTAAAATCTACATCAATGAAGACTATGATATATTTATAGCTAACTTCATTCTTCTACATCCCAAATCAAGAGGACATGTTAAAATTAAAGGACTAACTGAAAAAGATAATCCGGAAATAACTACAGGTTATTTAACAAGTCCGGAAGATTTTATTACACTGATACGAAGTATAAGAAAAATTATCCGAATCACAGAAACCAAATATTTTAAGTCTGTAAATTCGTCTATAGTCAAAGTTAACTTACCTGAGTGTGATCCATACGAATTCCTTAGTAACAAATACTGGGAATGTTACATACGTCAGTTAGGTTTGACTATTTACCATCCGGCAGGAACTTGCGCTATGGGAAAAGTTGTGGATGAACAGTTAAAAGTATATGGAGTGAAGAATCTAAGGGTTATAGATGCCAGCGTCATCCTATCAATGCCGAGTGGCAATATCAATGCACCGGTCATCATGATTGGAGAGAGAGCGGCCGATTTGATAAAAAAAGAACACTTGTAATTATTTAGCCGTTAGTGACGTTCAAAATTGTGGAATTTACATGTTTGCTTTTTATAATTTACATGTGTAGACCTGCTTGTGCTACAAATATTGGCATTATTTACTTGTTTAATTATTTAAATCCACATAATGCAGATATAGGGAAAGTGGATTCTATTAAACAAGTAAATTGAAATTGAAAAAAATTTAAAATTGAAAAACGGTTTAATTATTACAAGAAATATTAGGGGTTAAAGTATGAAATTGCCGTTTTATTGCAATAGGTTCTTTGAATTGACATAGAATCTTCATGGTTTGAGGTTTTCGAATGAAACTTTTTTCAAATGGTTTCTATGATTTTCTTTTTTTTTAAAATGTGAAACATTTGAATATCGACTTTCAATTGTTTTTCTTATTCAATTTAGACAAGACAGATGGATACTGTGAAAATTTGAGTGATTTTTGAATACTGTTGTGGCATTTGACCTGGGGTCAGCCATTGCATTTTTCTTTTCCGGTTATCATAAAGAATCCACTTTTCATCACATGTTACAATTCGATCCAATATTCCTTCATTTCTGTACCGGTTCAACAAGGCAACACAAGTTTCAACACGCGTTTCTTTCTGCAGATCAGTCAAATCATGAGGCACCCATTTTTCGTATTTTTTTATTTTATTGATTTGAATATTGACTCACTTGCGTCAAACAAAGATAACTTAACACAAATTAAGTGAATTAACGCTATGCGATTAAGGATATGCTCAACTTGATGCTGTGTGTGCTAACATCAGCGCAGCGGAGGTCCGTCTTTACATGAGAAACTGGTCTGCGGCTTAGCCAGCCTAATTGAGCCGTACCCTTCAGATAACTGTCATAACAGGCAGTGTGTGTAAAAGCACTATGCAAGAAACATCAGCGCAGCGCTGTTTTTCAGCACATCCTATTTGCTAGCAATTGACATATTGGTAGCTAGATATGCTAGCCGATATTAAAAATAAAAATATTTTTTTTTATGGAGATAAGCTCTAGAGTAGACTGCATTACAAACATAACACAATAGCACAAATAGCACAATTAAACAAGTAGGCACCACAATTATTAATATCTTAAATATTAAGGCCTCTGTCAAATGATCAAGTGTTCACTGTCTATCTATCTACGATGTATTTTAAAGAGAGAAGTATTATTTTCGTGCTTAATTATCAACTACCTAATTAGGTATGGTCTAGGTCTTTCAAAAGTGTGTTAGTGTTGAATATTTTCTAACTAGTTTGACGGAAGAATTAAATTATAAAATTAATGATAACAGGTATCGCCCTTTTATTTGTGAGTTAATTTCATTAATAAACTTCATCGAAGACTTAAAAGCTCCCACGAAAGATTCCGTAATAAACATATTTGCTCAAAAACCATCATCAATCTGATATCAAGTACATTAAAATCACCAATATTTACTGGTCTCTACTACAGATCAAGCTCACATAATTTTCTTTTTAATTTGATTTGTTTAATCTGTACTTTAGATCAGTGAATGCTGGCCATCAATATTTGCAAAAAGTATTTATTTATCATCGAGGGTGGCGAACGCGCGCATCTATACAATAGGCACGCGGCCAGCTCTATGGTTTCTATTTGAATTTCGAATAGGTATATTTGAAATTCGAATTTACTTCGAGAATCTGGTGATCTTCCATAAATACTGTTTTGCTTGGGCGGGTGAACTGGCCAGTTGCATCATCTCTTGAAGTGACTAGACTACTCTTGAATTTGTTTTTCATCAGCGAGTACTTATTTCCGTTTGAAATGTCATTCGAGTGCGCGCGATTAATGTATCCTTAGTTTTTCGATCATTAGTAAAACTTTTATTTGCGACATGAAAAATAAGTATGACTTACTTCTTATTATTTTGCACGCGCTATATCAAAACTGTTTTCTTAATTAACATTAATTTACATTTGAATTGGTCTAGAGTTAGCAACCAGTTTTGGTTAATTTGTTAATGATCCGTGAAAAACTACTGCTTGAACAGTTTGGATTCTATTCAACTATTTTATAACAAAAGTGTAATTAAGCAAATGAGAGGATGAATTTCACCTTATCTGTCAATTATTCATTGTAATATAAAGAATTCCATACAATATTGTGCAAAAAATTCGTCATGCTATTACGCTGACCACAAAATATTAGTGTCTCTTGACAAACAACTTGTATGCATCAAGAGCTCATATTGGCTCAGTTCGTTGTAATTACTTTGATTCAGCCAATAAATCCAAGGGTAGCTGACAGGGTGTTTTGTACTGCTAATAGGTCACGGCTTTCAAAACTTATGTCTCTCGGAACCATTCCCCTTTCTCAATGAATTTGTGTAAAAGAATAGTATACCACTCCAGTCCTTCTGATTTAACACCTAAAGTCTATTTTACGCTGTTTTTGTTTGTTAACTTAAAACCTTTCGATTTTTCATCAAAAAAATTTAGCTGAGGTCTTCTATCAAATTTTTATCGTACAGTTCAGGGAATATGGTAGTAGATTCAATGGCGTATCAAACAAGGGTGTTTATGTCTTTTCAATGATGGAAGGGTACTCCAGATGGGAATCACAATACAATATCATTTCGCAGTGTAGCGAATGGAGCTTAATCCGTGATGGAGGCGAGTTTCAATTTATTCTATTTTAGTTGTTACCTACTACTCCTTTTGGTATCAGACCTCAGTCCGCCTTTAAACCAAGAATTTCTCTTGTGATATTTATGGGTACTGTACTTATTTAGAAACGTTTTGGTATGCGAAGTGTAAGGTTTTTCTGGTGAATGTTTGCACAACAAGTTTGTGTTGGATTTGATTTGATACGAGAGCTTGTTTCTGTTGTTTTAACAAACATTGTTAACGAAATTATAGAATATTTTTAACTATTCGCCTGCGCGAGTTTTGTCCTGAAAATGAAACGTAACATCGTAGACCCCGTCTTCGTTTACCATGTGGGGGTACACCTCCACTTACCTACAGGGGTAAATGATACACTGATATATTATATACACCCTCCAATACTGTGTTTTATTTCAATGATAATAGAAAATTTTGATTAAAACAGAATAAAAGATAATTTCATAATCCATAGTAGGGTTTAGTCAAAGGGAAAAGTAGCAATAAATATCCAAAAGAAATCTAGAGTGGGTGACGTAATTTAAAATTTTGATTTAAAAATGATAGGCAGAATGAAAGATATATAAAAAAATGGTATAAAGAGGAGGTTTACACCGTTGAAACCATCAGGCGTGACTGGGGTCAAGTGTCAAACTGTCCTAATAAAAAAAGGAATGGTTGTGTATTAACTGGTAAATCACTTAGTTTACATAATTACAGCAAGACTGATTGGCTTCCTACAGGGGCTGAAGAAACATTGATTTATACCAGGGGTCGCCAAATGGCGGACCGCGGTCCGCATCCGGATCGCCGACCCATTTTGTGCGGACCGGGAGAACACAGGAATTATACGAATAGGTTGAAGATAGATAGAATATTATTTTATTTTTATTTTAACCGACTTAAAAAAAGAGGAGGTTATCAATTCGACGCGTATATAATTATTTTTGGCTATGTTCTCGCATAACTCAGTCAAATCTTAACCGATTTCAACAATTATTTTTTGTTCGAATAAATATAACGTCCCATTAGTTCTATTTTAATTTGGTGAAGATCTGATGAAGACTTTCAGAGATGGAGAACGGAACTCTTCAATAGACAGCAGTAAATAAGGCCTAATGGGGCCCATCCTTTAGTAATATGTGTATGTTTCATAAAGATGGAAATTGAGAACGTCAAATTTTAAAGCAACGTGCGTGCATGCTCGCTTGCATGCGTGTGTGTGTGTGTTTAGACCACTTTGTCTTTAAATTTATTTAACTTCATACTATATGTGAAGCAACTGCTCACTCACTGCGCTGCCAACGCTCAACCGCTGTGTTTGAAATTGTATCGCTTTTAGACTTCATTTTAATCAAAACATCTATCCGTCACCCCAAAACCGTTTTTAAAGAGCCGTTTTAGGCACTCAGGGGTCCGTGAAATTCGAAGTCAATCAAAAAGAAGCCAGCCAATATCCGCTATTAAAAACATCAACGAATCGATGACCCTCCCCCAACAGCTATAATGCGTAAACAAAACCGCTATTAGTGGGTATCCTACTTTAGAAAATACGGCCTGTTCCCGAGAATTTCTTAATGTTGCGTGACAAACTTAGTTCTGAAGAACTAAAATATTTTATGTCGGTTGTCAGTACTTGTTTAAAACAAACTTTTTTTCAGATCAAAAAAACAATCAATCTAAAATATGTATAGTATTTAGTTCAATTGAATTGTATTCATATATACCATTAATGTACGGTATCTATAAATACAATTTAATTGCAAGCCAATTTTAAGTCAGAAGAAGAAAACGCGTAATTACATAAAACCTGCAAGGGAAGTTCGACGGCACGAGTCACGCGTTTTGTCGCACTAAAACGTCAGAATTTATCAATTAATGTACTGAAAAGTCGCGACTTTTAACATTTATGCTATTATGTAACTTCTCCACAGTATGGCCTCGTCCTATTTAAGCTATTCTGAACGGCCAAATATACACGTATTTTGACACTTTGAAAAAGTCGAATACAGAAAACAGTTACAGAATAAGAGGGCAGATCTAAAAAAAAATATAAATTATGACTTCCAATTTTGAGAAACGGTCCAAAAAAAAACACATGGCGCCGATCAGTTAAGTCGGAGACACTTGGATTGGGATAGGAAGACCTCGAAGTCGCCGCTCAAGACCGCAGCAAGTGGATATCTTTTATAAAGACCCTATGTCCCTGATGAGGGACAACAGGATATAAGAACGTAAAGGTAGTTGTTTTTAAATTCATGGATTGTGTGGAGAAAAAGCTAGCAAATAAACTCCATAATTATATATTATATATTCCTTTGAAAAAGCTATTTAATTTTATTAACAGAGTTTTCAACTTAAGAGTGAATTCAACTCAAGAATGTATTGAACACTGGACACAATCGTCCTTGGAGGTAGCTCTCATATCTCTCGAGGAATCTTGTTGTAGAACCTTATACAGTGCCCTATATAGGATGTTTAAAGTTTTGCAAGTCTAAATCGACCTCTGTGGCGCAGCGGTAGCGCATCTGCCTACTATGCGAAAGGTCCCGGGTTTGAATCCCGGCTGGGGAAAAAAAAATCCCCAGGTCTTGTTTACATTTGTTTAGATGTTTACTTGTTTGTGACGTCGCTGTTTCTGGTTCCCACGACACAGGGTATCCTAGTGTGGCACCAGAAGCAATGTATGTGCCTGTATGTAAATGTTTATGTACGGAACCCTTCGTGCGCGAGTCCGACTCGCACTTGGCCGGTTTTTATAACATACTATAGGAGAAAATTTGTCTTTACGAGTGGGGATTAGACCTGCACGTGGTCGGACGGTATAAAAGGCAGCGCGCACTGGTGCCCGCCCCTTATTCCGCTCCGAACCGCCGTTGGTGTAAGACCCATCAGATATTGTCATTTTGTATTACCTCGTGTCTGATTTGTTTTACAGATTATTAGTAGATTTCTGTGTGAATAATTTTTGTGATTTAGTAATGATTTTTTTTTAGTGAAATAATTTTTGTTCGTATTAAATTAAAAACTATTTTGTGATTATTGATTCCATTTTTTTTAGTCATTTTTGCTCGAATTTGCTAAAATCAGAAGTGGGATAGAATCAACGTAGTTCTATCCTATCGGCTATTCTGTCTTTGGCTAGGATTCGAAGCGAGGGTACTGAAAAAAAAAGAGGAAAAAATGTCGGATCGCGAACGCCGTCATAGCCGTTATAATTCTCGCGATCGGGAACGAGATCGTCGCCGTAGTAGATACCGCGATCGTACTCCACAAGGTAGCCTAAGGCGCGAGATGGATGCGATGATGGCTCGTCTCAGAGCGTTAGAAGATCAACCAAATAATTCACGAAACACCAAGTCGCCCGAACGCGCTTCATCGCCGCCATCTCGGCGCCAGACGTCAGCACCGGTTGATCGGCGAACAACCTCATCGTCTGCGAGTCGTCCTGCGTCACGAGTGCGCGGCGTCGGCCACTCTGGGACACCAGAGTTGCCAACGCCTGCGCTGGGCGAGTCGCATACGAACGAAACGGGGGATGTTTCTGAACGTACTGCTAGCGAAGCAAACGCGCCGTCGACAGTAACTGATCGGATTGTAGACGCTATTCGTTCAATAAACACGGTAGTACGGTCAAGTCATTTTTATATCTCGAGCTTTGACCCTAATTTACATAATATCGAAGACTGGTGTGCGGAAGTAGATCGCGCAAAAAATCTAAATAACTGGACTGACCACGAGTGCCTTTCACGCATCGGTAACTGTTTGAAGGGCGACTCTCGTACATGGCTGAACGAGTGGGTGACAAGCGATCGGACCTGGAGTAGTTTCAAGAAGGAATTTAAGCCCTTGTGCCCAAGGACCCCCGATGTTGCTAATATTTTGTACGAGGTGATGAGCACCAATTCGGACAACTATCCCACGTATGCCGATTACGCTCGTCGCTCGCTACTTCGCCTACGAATAGTCCGGGGTCTCAGCGATGAATTGATATCGGCAATCGTAATTCGCGGCATCACCGATCCACAGATTCGAGCGTCAGCCACTAACGCTAAACTATCGCCTAACGATTTAGTCGAGTTTTTCGCAATATACGTGAAGTCTAACGTGCCAGAAAATACTGCCCGTACTATGTCGCATAGTGTTTCCTCCGGAAAAGATAAGACTTATCCACAATTTGGCTCTCGAAAGCGACGGTTTGAGGAAGGAAAATGTTTTATTTGCGGTCAGTCGGGCCACAAACAGAAAAATTGTAGCAAGAGAATTAGAACGGAGCAAGCTCCCTCTACCTCAAATACAAACGCCTCAAGCTCAAAACCTGCTTTTGTCCCGACAAAACCTGAACAATGCGCTTTTTGCAAAAAGGTAGGCCACCGGGTTGACACGTGTTTTGCCAAACAAAAATCGGAGTCGCGAAACAAAAATGAGGTGAACTTTTGTCGTGAAAATCAAACTACCCGCAATAATGATATTGTTGTAGCTGTCATCCAAGGGGTACCGGTTGATGTTTTGATTGATAGTGGGTCAACGATATCACTAGTTTCATCTTCCGTGTTGAAACACTTCAATTGCGCTCACAAGCCAACGTTCCGCATATTGAAGGGACTGGGGAGTCAGGAACTCGAAAGCACCTCTTACGTAACGTTGCCAATTGAATTCGATGGTATCACTCTAGAAGTTGATCTATTCATCGTGGCTTCCGAGTTCATGAACACCCCAGTTATTGTGGGTACGGACGTCCTAAATAGAAAGGGTGTTCGCTATGTACGTACGCGTGATTCCCAGACGCTGACGAGGGAAGAAGTCGAAACCCTGTCAATGTGTGCACAGTTCAAAAGCCACAGAACTGGGCACAGATCGCACAGGCTGCCGATGAGGAGACGCGGTCCCTTATACAGAAACTGAGTGACGGACAATTAGATGCGAGTCGTTACGTACTAAAAAATGACCTCCTTTACGCAAAGTATTCGCCCACTGGGGAACCATCTCGTTTTCTTTGCTTTATCCCAAAGGGGCATAGACTCAGCTTACTCCGTGTATTTCACGACGAGCATGACCATCCAGGGGTAGAAAAGACCGTAGACTTAATTACGAAACACTTTTGGTTTCCGGGGTTAAGGGGTTTTGTCCAAAAATATGTCGCGCACTGCATAGTGTGTATTTCCCACAAAAAGGTGCCGCGAGCCCCGTTACAGCCTATTAATTCGTGTGAAAAGCCCGATGTACCCTTTGAGACAATCCACATGGATGTGTTGGGACCCCTTCCGGAGGCTGATGGCTACCGTTATTTTCTCATCATTATCGATGCCTTCTCGAAATATTGCCTCCTTTACCCAATGTATCGTCTGGATGCTAACGAATTGAAACGGCATTTCACTAACACCATTTCGTTGTTCGGAGCTCCCAAGCTAATTGTCGCTGATAGAGGCCGCATGTTCCAAAGTGCCGACTTCCTCGACTGGGTTAAATCAATGGGTTGCGATGCACATTTGATTACACCAGAGATGCACCAATCCAACGGGCAAGTTGAGCGCTACTGCCGGACGGTCCTAAACATGGTTCGCATTGAGTCCAATCACCGACAGCAGCGGTGGCCCAGCGTCATGTGGAAACTGCAACTGGTCCTCAACATTACTAAGCACAGGACCACCCAATACTCAGCTCTCAATCTGTTGGTCGGTATCGATGCAGCGACACCTTTGATACGAAGTCTGGTGCGAGACATAGCCTTGGAGAATTCCAGTCCAAATCGCGAAGCATTGCGCGAGATGAGCAGACAAAGGACGGCTGAGCGGCTCAGGCAGAACCAGCGAAGCCAAGATGCTTATGTGAACCAAGGGAGGAAACCGCCCCGCGGTTACGAATTAAACTCTTTAGTTTTTGTCAGGAAGCAGGCCCAGTCAACCGGAAAGCTGGACTCCGGTATGCGTGGCCCGTACCGCGTGGTGAAGGTCCTGCCACATGGGCGTTACGCTCTGCAACTTCTGGCCGGCTCGTACGGAAAGGCCACCCAGGCAGCGGCGGAGTTTATGGTCCCGTGGCACGGAGAGTGGACTCCTGATGTGTGTGCTGCATATTTTGAAGGTAAGCAGCCTGGCCATCTGTAGACATGTTGCGAACTGTCTCTCAGATGTGTCTCCAGAAGTAGCTAACGTCGTGCTTACTTTCTGGTTGTGGAATCATTATGGTCACGCTAACGTCGTGCCTAGGACCTGATGATTCTGGTCGGATATGCCAACGTCGTGCCTATGTCCAAATGGTTCTGGTCGGATATGCCAACGTCGTGCCTATGTCCAAATGGTTCTGGTCGGATATGCCAACGTCGTGCCTATGTCCAAATGGTTCTGGTCGGATATGCCAACGTCGTGCCTATGTCCAAATGTTTCTAGTCGTAGATGCCACCGGAGGGTAGCTATTCTGCTGATGTTAAGTTATGCCAACGTAGTGCCTATAACTTAATGATGTACTTATGTTGTAAACTATTTTTCCATGTATCGCCTTCTATGACCCGCAGACGCAGACAACGAGGAGTCTACTCTGGTGAACACTGAGCCACTGCTAGAGACAGCGGGACCATCATCGAACTTAGAGATGCTGCGACCTGCCGAGACACTGGCCAGCGCTGATGAAACGCAAGAAACTGACGAGCGGCGAACCAACCACGTTCTGCCTGAAGATGAGCCCGAGTCTGAACTCTCCACGCCATTGCTGGAACCTGACCTGCATAGCTAAATGGGAGCCCGAGGACGGACTCTTGTCAGGAAAGGCCGTATAGGAGAAAATTTGTCTTTACGAGTGGGGATTAGACCTGCACGTGGTCGGACGGTATAAAAGGCAGCGCGCACTGGTGCCCGCCCCTTATTCCGCTCCGAACCGCCGTTGGTGTAAGACCCATCAGATATTGTCATTTTGTATTACCTCGTGTCTGATTTGTTTTACAGATTATTAGTAGATTTCTGTGTGAATAATTTTTGTGATTTAGTAATGATTTTTTTTTAGTGAAATAATTTTTGTTCGTATTAAATTAAAAACTATTTTGTGATTATTGATTCCATTTTTTTTTAGTCATTTTTGCTCGAATTTGCTAAAAATACATAATATCTTCCTAAACTTGAGTGATAGTGAAAACTGGATCAGGGGTAGGTTTATTAAAAAACTTTAAATTAATATTTTTCGCTCGCCCACAATAAAAATTGAAAAATGTACAATAGGTATACAGTTCAATGCCTGAGCCATTAAGGTAATTCTGAACTGAGTTTAACCCTCCGTCTTAACCACCGTTGGCTGCGTTGGTGACCTCGGCCTCAATAGAAGTGTTACCCATTATTGGCTTTATTTTCCGGCGCATTGGGTAGCCAATCAATTTGCGACCGCACCTGGTCCTCGCTGCAGGTGATCACTCACGACCGCACCTGGTCCTCGCTGCAGGTGATCACTCACGATTGGGGAAGTACACTGTATAAACTTGCTGTATTTTCCTGGGCCTAAAGGCTAATAAACAAATAGTTATACATAGCAACATCACATAAATTATTTTATTATTTTATTATTATAATTTATCTTTCTGTAAATAATTATTATTTGTGTCCTCTCGTTAGTTATTTCGTGTGTGATTAATTTTGAATTATCTATTTATTAATTTGTGTTCTTTCTAGCGTAATCGTAATGGCGCATATATGTAATATCTATAATTTTAAAAAGTTATTAAAAGGGACGGGCTGAAAACCAGCGCCGAGACTACGCATCCAGTCTCGGCAATAAAAGCTGAGCCCATTCCTTTTTACCACAAACATTGAGAATGAAAGAATTTTTGTGTGGTAAATAAAATATTTTCACTTTCATAAATGAGTTTTACTCACGCCTGTATCCCAGAGGGGTAGGCAGATACCAGGGTCTGCCACTTGCCACCGTCCTGACAGATATCTTTCGCTTCATCAACATGCATTAGTTATGCACGCACGCCGGTTTCGGGTACTTTTTGTCTTGCCCTTTACTAAGACATTTAGCCAAGGGCAAGATAAAAAGTAGCCCATTTGGCCAAAGTATGTCCGCCTGGGACGGCCCTTAATTTTTGTTTGTTTAGATTAGTTGTTTGTATCTGTTGATAAAATACAATTATATCATTCGACAACAGGTACACCTTTTTTACATTTTGTTGCAAAATCGCCCGTAATGTAACGGAGTGCATGCATGTAAAGGATGATGGACTCTTGACTGTGCAGCATAAGCAGTCTTTCATCGTCATCATTCAGCCACAAGAAGTCCACGGCTGCACATAGGCCTCCTCCATGGATTTCCAAAAAGACCGGTTGGAAGCGGCCTGCATCCAGCGTCTTCTTGCCACTTGGATGCACTTGCAGTCTTTAATAAACTATTTACAATGTGTATACATAAATGATGACTTTTAGCCCTTTCAGATTTCCAACACAATTACTTTACGAGAGAGTTAAGGTAAAATATCAAATAACAAACAAACAAACAAATAAATAAAAGCTGAACAAAAAGTAACAGCATAAAGTAGGTAACTCTGAGCCCCAAACTAAATTAAATTGTATCTTGGGGCACAGTGGTCCATTCAAGGTGAACTTAAATATAGCAAAAACGCACGTGTTTTGAAAAGAATAAATGTGGAGTTTCTTTGTTTGCTTCTTTTCCGCATAATCTATTAATTGTGAAACAAACAGCTCTGACGTTCATTAAGTAATCATTTTGTTTTTATAGTGAATAAAAGCCGTGTGGTGCCGGATTAGGAATGACTTCACTCCATTTCCTTCCGTGGATGTCGTAGAAGGTGATTAAGGAAATCAACCAGGAGACGGGCAGCAGCGTCTTCCTGAGATTCCAACCGCATACTGCGATCGCCAACCCGCCTGCCAAGCGTGGCAATTATGGCAAAACCCCTCATGGTTATGAAAACCAAGATGGAGGCCTATGTCCTGCAGTGGGCGTCAAGGGGCTGATGATGATAAATAAAGAACATTACGATGGAAGGCGCAGAAACGACCGTATTTGCCTCCCCCTCTCCTGCCGAACGAATATTCACAACGCCAATCACCTTTTCTTTCAAGTTACCTATTCAAAATCATAGACAGCGTATATACGTCCCACTGTAGGGCACAGGCCTTCTCTTAGAGAGAGAGTACCAAGTTACCTGTAAAATAAAATAAATAAAATTCTTAATTAACATGCGCTCTCTACTTTTAAGTGTAGGTAAAGAAGTCCGAACAAAATGGTTAAAGACTTTTGATTATGATGACTCCGAAATACTTTTAGTGATACAAAAATAGTTGATGCAAACTTTATTTACCAATTCTAATTTTCATATTTATTATGAGCCTATATACGTCCCACTGGAAGGCACAGACCTTCTCTCAAAGAGAGAGTATGGGCTTAATCACCACGCGTGCCCACCTCGGATTGGCGATTTCGAGCGCTGAGGTATGTGAATAGATCAGACAGTCAGTGATATTGCTACTATCACTTCACCAATGTATACTGGTAATCGAACTTGGGTCTCTCGCTTCCGAGACCAATGTTCTACCCACTAGGCTACTACCGCTTTTATTTATATTCATATTACTTTCTTATTATTATAATTACTATATATAGTTACAAGGTTATAATAATATATAAAATGCGATCACCTCCCCGCCTGCCAAGCGTGGCGATTATGGCAAACCCCTTCATGGTTGGAAAACCATGAGGGAGGCCTATGTCCTGCAGTGGGCGTCAAATGGCTGATGATGACGATGATATAAAATATGGTATGCACTAAATATTAATATTGTATTTAGGTAGGGCCGTACCCGTAGGGCAAGGGACCTTATTACTAAGACTCCACTGTCCGTCTGTCTGTCTGTCACCAGGCTGTATCTCATGAACCGTGATAGCTAGACAGTAATTTTTTTTGCAGATGATGTATTTATAACAAATACAAATAAAAACAGAATAAAATAAATATTTAAGTGGGGCTCCCATAAAACAAACGTGATTTTTTTGCCGTTTTTGCTCGATATTAATTACGGCAACAGGCGCTTAAAATATTCAAATGTCATATAGATAATGGTACGCAACCCTTAGTGCGCGAATCCGGGTCGCACTTGGCCGGTTTTTTACTAGACATATTTATTTATACATTGTTAAATACTACGTACTATTACCGACCGCGCTACCACAGCGGTACCGCTTGAACACTCCGAATAGTAAAATAATACTAATAATAGACTACCAGGAGACGGGCAGCAGCGTCTTCCTGAGATTCCAACCGCATACTGCGATCGCCAACCCGCCTGCCAAGCGTGGCGATTATGGTAAAACCCCTCATGGTTATGAAAACTACGAAGGTGGCCTATGTCCTGCAGTGGGCGTCAAATGGCTGATGATGATGATAATAATAATAATCTACAAAATAATACCATTGTCACACTATCCAATGATCCAACTAAAGATTTTCGAAGCCAACCCACAGACACGAATGACTAATTCGTCATGCGTTGACATAAATCATCCGCCATTTTGCGAATCTGTAACGGACTTCGATTAATATGGCAGAGATCTATAGATCATTGATCATAAAAGTACAACAAATGTGATCTGTCACGCACGGTACTTACTTGAGAAGTTTTTTATCGTGACATACAGTTTCTGGCTGTCTTGTTGGTCTAGCGGTTAAACGCTTGATTACCAAGGCAGGGGTTGTTGGTTCAAATGCCGCCATACTTTGATTTGTACAGGAACAAATGGCCTTGTCCTATAATAAGATATTGACATGTAATTTTATTATTACTTGGTTAGTTCCTGCACCACACGCTGTAACATTACTGGAGTGAATAAATATTTTTGTATTTTATGTATTATGGATACCGTGTGGCGCCGGATTAGGAATAGCGTCACTCCATTTCCTTCCGTAGATGCCGTAGAAGGCGACTAAGGAAATCAATTACCAGGAAACGGGCAGCAGCGTCTTCCTGAGATTCCTACCGCATACTGCGATCGTCAACCCGCCTGCCAAGCGTGGCGATAATGGCAAAACCCCTCATGGTTATGAAAACTACGAACGAGGCCTATGTCCTGCAGTAGGCGTCGAATGGCTGATGATGGTGAGCAAAAAAGCGGAAGGGGCTGCGTCGGGTTACACGTTCGTTGGTTGAACGTAAAACGTCTATAAGTAAGCGTTAACGTTTACCTCAAGCTGCGCAACTAAAGGCTATTCGTACTGACGAGCTTAACCCTCCGAGGGGGTTAAAATACCCCGAGGTATTTTAAATTATAAAATTTAATTTAATGGTACTAGAGCGAAAACAAACTTTTAGTATTCGCAGTAGTTCCATCGTTTGGGCTTGTACGCATGAATGGATCTAATGCGAAAAGAAATTCGCAGTAGTTCCGTCATGGAACTAGGCAATGGTACTAACGCGATGAAGGGTGTCAAGCTCCTTGAGTATAAATACAGTTGACATCATTTCAACCTTTACACCCGTGCACTCTATTCAGTTACGTTACGAGCGACTGTACAACTAAAATAAAAAGGTTCATGTGCTGCTGTACCCCAGTTAGCCCGCTTCTTTAACAATACAAAAATCTAGGTCACAATCATCGAGCGGCGAGAACGAAACAAAAAGTGTTGTCTCTATTTAATTGTGCTGTAGGGCGTTCTTGATGCCGTTTGATTCGGATCGAAGCGAGATCCTCAGTCAGAGCGCGGGTAATTGGATCACAATGCTGGGCTCGGGTGTTTTCTGTTCTGAGAATGACACTTGCATTAATTTCGGAGCATGTCCGTAGTTAGTTAGAAACTATGTTAGGATATTAGCAGATGATTGTCCAGCATATCGCAAAGTTAGTTAAGTTTTAGTTAGTTATTATTGTTCGCCAAAAATGCATTATTTATTATCTGTAAAATGTTGACATATAAGTTTGTCTTTTAAACCTGTAATAAATAATAATGGATTTTCAAAGTTACTGCATATCAAATGAATCATTGTATTTAGATGTCATTGTTAAAATGACGATTTATAAAATGAAACATTGACAATGTTGCTTGTGAAGTGATACTTTGATGATGAATTGTGACCATCGTAGACCCGTGGTAACAGGGTGCTAAGATTTAAGATATGAATTTAGAACCGGATCACATCAAGCCACATTATATACATTTTTATTTCATTGCCTAACATAGCATACCAAACAGCCATAGGGAATGCAACCATGTTGGTCAATACAAATGTTTATTGACTCACGGAACTAATAAAATCCTTCAATAATCGCTTAAGCCTCAAAGGGCTTTAGAGGCTTCAAGCCTCTCACAGTTTCAGATATTGCAACAATCTGTCTTCTTATTACGTAACTGTCCACTTTATTGGGTAGATTTTATGACGATCCCAAAGTGTAAGGGCAAGATAAAAAGCACCCAAAAGCGGCGTGCGTGCATGCAACGACTAATGAATGTTGAGGAAGCGAAAGTGATATGTCAGGATCGTAGTAAGTAGCAGTCCCAGGTCTCTGCCTACCCCTTTGGGATACAGGCGTGAGTTTATGTATGTATGTATGTGTGTCCAAAGTGTCAAAATATGTATGTGTTTCATAGTTCGCAGTAGGTAAAATCGGACAACTCCATACAACGGAGAACTAGTAACAGAGCGTCCCGGAACTGTTCATGTGGTGGCCGTCTAACCTCTCAAACGATGATCTACCTCTACGTCACTCTGAATGCCCTGCGTGCTCTGAGCCTACACCCGATTTTTTTGCCATCGATTCGCTGACAAGAAGCGCTTAAGCGGTTGCAGAAGGGCACTATGCAGCTACAAGAGTTAATTGAAGCAAAACCTTATTAAAGCGCACATTATGAACAGGTTGTGACGGTGTAAACCCTTTAAATCATTTTTAGGCTCCCGTACCCAAAGGGTAAATCCCTATTACTAAGACTCCGCTGTCCGCCCGTCCGTCCATCCGTCCGTCTGTCACCAGGCTGTATCTCATGAACCATGATAGTTAGAAAGTTGAAATTTTTACAGATGATGTACGAGTATTTCCGTTGCCGCTATAACAACAAATACTAAAGACAGAATAAAATAAAAATTTAAGTGGAGCTCCCATACAACAAACGTAATTTTTTTTTGCCGTTTTTTGCTCGTAATTAGTGGTAAATGGCAACTGGAAGACGCTTGAAATATTCAAATGTTGTATAGATAATGGTACGGAACCCTTCATGCGCGACTCCGACTCACACTTGGCCCGGTTTTGTTATCTATTTTCATTCTTTTCTATCATTTTTAAACTCAAAACTAAAATTACGTCACCCACTCTAAATTTCTTCAGATTTCTGGACTACTGCTCCATTCTTGGACCTATCCACTTGTCATCACTTACCTACAGTTTTTTTTATCACTTATGTTCAGTTAAGAATATTCCTGTTTGTACACACCAGAAAACAGCACCTTTATGTTGTAATTTTATATAAAACATTAAAAATAACGATAATTATGTAAGCTTATGTCTATATTTATGTATAAAGTATGTTTTTGCAATAAATTTAGTTCACTTTCACTTCAAATTTCAAACACAGTTTCTTTGAAGTCGCAGACATTTTATTAATTCCACCATTAAGAACTCTTCAAGCTAACGAAACTGAACGTCACGCTCAGCAGGCTAACTCTTATACTCGATTCAACGCCTGAATCTCTGAGTGACGAGTCTGACCTCAATCTGAGTCGGTGACGCTGAATCGAGTAAACCCGGCTCCAGTTAGTTAATGACGCTAAATATTAGACGCTAAATAGACGTCTATCGTATGGTCATAAGCACCCTTTTTAGGGTTCCGTACCCAATGGGTAAGGGACCCTATTACTAAGACTCCGCTGTCCGTCCGTCCGTCTGTCACCAGGCTGTATCTCATGAACCCTGATAGTTAGACAGTTGAAATTTTCACAGATGATGTATTTCTGTTGCCGCTATAACAAAAAGTAGATACTAAAAACAAAATAAAATAAATATTTAAGGGGGCTCCCATACAACAACGGGATGCTTTTGCCGTTTTTTTGGACGATATTAATAACAGCAACTGGTAGACTTTTGCAATATTCAAATGTTGTATAGATACGGCACCCTTCGTGCACGAGTCCGACTCGCACTTGGCCGCTTTTTTACTTTTACTCTTTTGCTTTTCTGCGAGTACTTTGTGTTATTTTTAATTACTAGATGACCCGGCAAACGTTCTTTTGCCATATTAATTAGCCTACGACCTATTCTCAGACCTAACAAATACACACACGAGACTTTTATACATTAGACTGATTTAAGAAGTAAATATTGTATGGAATTAGGCGTTACTTTGCGGAAATCCATAATAGCATTAAAATGTTAAAATTACTTTGCTAAATTCCGCCAAAATCCCACAAGCACCATGCGGTTAGGTAATGCACCGCCCTCCCTCCCACTTTCTCAAGCAGAAGCAAGACACAAACACACCACCGACACCTGGTCACTTGTCAATCGACCACCGGAGCCTGAGGATGCCTCGTGTTACAGGCGAAACGCGTCGCAACGTATTTTTTCACACAAGTATTATTGTCGGTGGTGGTGTGTTTGTTTCTTGCTTCTGCTTGAAAAAGTGGGAGGGAGGGCTAGTGGGATTTTGGCAGAATTTAGCAAAGTAATTTTCACATTTTAGTGCTATTAAAAAGTAAAGGTAACACATAACAATTAGGTTTTTCGGAAGAGAGTATCTTGTTCTCCAGCATCGATGAAACAGGAAACGGAATGGAACTGAATAAAATTATAGGTTTAACGAACGATTCATCGCTCTACGGCTGCGATGGGCGGGAATTTATTGTTTTTTGTTTGATTAGCGAGGAGAAAAGACTGATTGAAACTTCAAACGTTTTGAGTATGTTTAATATAGGGCTACCACTTGGAAATTTAAAATGTTCTTACAAAGTCCGGACAATTGACACTAATTGCTATAATGGCCGGAGGGAGGTGGGCTCCATTCCTATTTTTCAACGATTTTTTTTTACCTTAAAACATTAAATTGCTTTTATTTTTCATTTAGGTGATAATTTAGTGCACTTTTTTGCTGACCGTAAGTGCTCTTGTATTACAAATAATATTTTTAATTTCGTGATTTCCGAATATCTACAAATATTTTCGAAACTGTGAATCCAAATGGAAAGTGGTAAGAAGTACCGTTACGTCTTAAAACGTTTTTTATTGTGTTAAATATGTAAAAACAATATTTTCTGAGTTTCTGAGTCTCTTTTAGTTATACTGTCATAGATTTACATACACTAACTCACACACCCTTTACACACAAATACACACTCTCACACGTAACTCACACGTACAATCCACTCTTGCATTCATTTAATCGCTCGTAGCCCCGGCTGCCTGAGTGATCTTAAAAAACGATCACGAAGGTTAAGCAACACAGGGCGCGTTCAGTGCATGGATGGGTCGCCGTCTATGCCTAACGCTAGTGGCATTTTTCCGAGCGGTTTCGTGCTTCGCAAGGCACGTCAAGCTGTTGGTGCCGGCTGCCGTCGATAGATGGCAGTCGTTAAGCCAAGTCAGAGGCCTTAGGGCGGCTTGACAACTTCTGACAGTAGACGAGCCACTAGTCTACAAGCCTCCACCAATCCGGACTTGGCTCCCGTGGTGGAGTATGGCCTATACCTTTCTCAGGAAGAGACCCGTGCCCCTCGGTGGGGACATAATGGGTTGATGATGATGATTCATTTAATTCATCATCATCATCATCATCATCAGCCATTTAACGTCCACTGCAGGACATAGGCCTCCCTCATGGTTTTCCTAACCACGAAGGGTTTTGCCATAATCGTAACGCTTGGCAGGCGGGTTGGCGATCGCAGTATGCAGTTGGAATCTCAGGAAGACGCTGCTGCCCGCGTCGTTTGGTAATGTATTTCCTTATTCGCCTTCTACGACATCTACGGAAAAAAATGGAGTGACGCTATTCTTAGTCTGGCGCCACACGGATAATTCATTTAATTCATTCTGTAATGGTAATATAATCAGAATATTTCCCTACAACTAATTTTAAATACCTAATTATTTGTTTAGGTATTAAATGTAGGTATTGCATTTTTTTCATTTAAAATGTATGTATGTCGTTTTCGATTTGATTTTAATAAACTATTATACATTAAGTAACTTTTAAGAAAGAGAGTCAAAGGAGGAACGAGGCTGTTGTAACCACAGGCCTCGGCTTAGTGCAGGGCTTCGACGGAATTTTCGTAAGTTTGATATTGTTTAATGAATTAACGAATTTACTATTATTTTCATTATGTTAAATGAGCAGGCAATTTCTGAGGTTGGCGAGGGCACCCAGTGGAGCGCATTCATTAACCTTAGAAATTGATTGCATTCCGGGCGTCACTCAGGGTGGTTCGGAATACCACCAGCTAGATGCTCTGCGAGCTGGTACAAGCTGCGATTCAGCCTTTTAGTTTTCCTTTGCCTGGCGTTAAACTAGCCATGCAATTCCATGTTACGTTAATTATTAAGAATGTTCTTTCGTGGAGCATTCTGTCTCGCTCGCACAGTGATTGTAGTAAAATGCGCTGAATACTTTTAATTAATGTGGTCTGAGGGTTTGATGGGATATACAAGGCATATTTTTCTTGTTAAAATGTTATTCAAAAATTCTGGAAACCACTTTTCTTTATTAAATACTACGCATAAGAATATGAAAATATATTTAAAATGTCCGTAGCTTGATTACACATAACCACGTTTATCAACTCATATTCTTATAATATTAAAAAAAGTTAAATTGAGCGAGCGAGACAGCACGATCAACGTAACAGCTGCAGCAAACAAATGAATATAATTTCAAGAATCTGTCGTCCGATATGTGAGATACGGGCATAAGTGAAAGAACAATTGAACTGGTCGGCGCTGACCATGAGACCATAGTTTTTGTATTACTTTTCATCGTGATATCTCATTTGTTTGCTCAGGTAAAGGGTAAGTGTAAGTAAAAAAAATATTTTTGACGCCCCTTGATTTTTACAATAGCGCCATATTTCAACATCATAGTCAAAATGTCACATAAAAAACAGTGATCGAATTCGAAGTCACCCTGTGATAACAATTATACCAATTTTTAGACATTTATTTTGAAGATGAACAAACTTCAGTTGATCTCTTAGTAATAATGACTTACCCCCTGTTTCTCATACACTAACAAATAAAAAATACTTATACAACACAAAACTATATATTTGCTAAAATGAAAAATAAGAAAAAATCAAAAATGTACAGGGTCAATATAAAAAAACAAAAGTTTTGACAAATGTCGAGTCAGCAACACTATTTAACAGGGATTTCTTTTCCGCTTGTTGATCTAACTTTTTTTATATATTTTAATTAATATGAGTCAACTCTTGATTAATTTGGTCTGAGGGTTTTATGCTTAAGTAAATTAAGGACATTTTAAATGTATTTTTGTTTTCCTATGCGTTGTTTTTTATTAACGAAAAGTTGTTTTCAAAACTGTCGATTATGGAATCAAATTTTCTCAATCAAAATCTTAGTACAGGATAAGAAACATTCGCCTTGAATGTTCGCAATGTTATTGTCCATCCAACCCTCAGACATTTATCACATTTATCAAAAATATTTTGAATATTATTGCAATTACCTACTAAAATTATTAAATTGTGAGAGGGACACAGCATGCTCCTCGTAAAACCAGCCTTAAAATTGTAAAAAATATGCACTCAAGAGTGCTATCAAAACCGCTCAGTACCTAACCAGACTGTATTACTCACGTACTAAATCTATTAATGACGGATATAAGCCTATCAACATGCTATTCTCCATTTCACGTCCCTTATAGCTTTTTATGGGTAAATAAATTCACCTGCGCCCACAACCATAAAATCGCCCTTTTAAATTTTACTGTATGAGAGGAATTTAATAGAAGCAGCACGGTTCTCATGTGAGCAAAGTTAATCAGTATACAATTATTCATTTATAAAGATTTTGTAAAAAGCGACCAATATATTTTTAGGGTTCCCTACCTCAAAAGGAAAAAACGGAACCCTTATATCCTTAGTCCATCTGTCAAGACATTTTATCTCGAGAACGCGTGGAGGTAACGAGCTTAAATTAAAGACCATATACGCAGGTCTACACACCCTTGAAGCAGTGAAAAAATAAAACTTGTAACGCAAAAAAAGATATGGCCGTTTATTAAATACCGCAAAAACGTATA
Organism: Yponomeuta evonymella; assembly: GCA_963969515.1. Taxonomy (NCBI): domain Eukaryota; kingdom Metazoa; phylum Arthropoda; class Insecta; order Lepidoptera; family Yponomeutidae; genus Yponomeuta; species Yponomeuta evonymella. Next base: position 1,291,276 of record OZ018351.1, on the reverse strand, counting down.
TTTCGATTTGTTGTTGAAATTTGTGAGGTACTCGTCGGGTACTTCGCTGACCTAGAACTATGACATTTGGCAAGTAATATCGTCTTATACTACAAGTAAAGGGAATAAATAACCTGAAAACTGTACATTTGTAATTAAATCATAAAATTATTAGTCTTTGAAGTTCAGGAAAAGCTCAGAAAAACTGCAAGATTCGATTCCTGAACTATTTATAATAAGTATGTAAGTATCGACAAATTAGTGCGGAACCCTTGGCTGGCGGGTCTGACTCGCTTTTGTCCGGTTTTTTCTTTTTGTTGTAGCACTGCAGTTGAAATTTTCACAGATGATGTATTTCTGTTGCCGCTATAACAACAAATACTAAAAAAAGAATAAAATAAATATTTAATTTTGATTTTCCGACTTTTGCTAGATATTAATAACGCCAACAGGTAGACGCTTAAACTATTCACAGAATATTTAGTTCTATAGTCGCTTTAAAAACAAAAAAAAAAATTATTAAAATATAATAAATATTTAAGGGGGGCTCCCAAACAACAAACGTGATTTTTGCCGTTTTTTCTCGATCTTTGTGTCTAATGTTGTATAGATAATGGTACGGAACCCTTCGTGCGCCAGTCTGGCTCGCATTTGGCTGTTTTTTAAATAAGTATAATCATAAATTATCTGTGTTTCGGCAAATCTAATTTTATCGACATGAGACCCGATGAAAGGCGTCGAAAGCCACGATACAGGCTCGCCCAGTATGGTTTTCGATGTGAAAACATAATACAATTACACGCCTACCTACTAAGTTCAATGTATGCAAGACATGTATTTTCTTGTACAGACGTTCATAAATTACAATAAACACGATAAATTTCCTATTTCTTATTCTTATTTCTTATCGTCGACTGTACCATAGTACCTACTGCCGGAGTAGTAATGTGTCCTACTAAACATGCGGAGTAGAAGCCCAGAAATGTAAAATAAAACATTAACCTAATAAGTAAAACAGTATGAGATTTTGAGAGTAATCAATTAAATCTAATTAGATGAGGCTTCTTTTACATTAAAAATGTACAAAACCAGTCTAAAACTTCAATTTAACAGATGTTTTAAAGGAGAATGATCAATTTACTATAGGAGTTAGTCTATTTTTGCGTTTTCTTGCGCATTGATGAAACCAACGGTATACTATAAGAAATTAGCTCTGGATTATGCAGGAAAAATAATAGGGGTTAAAATATGAAATTGCCGTTTTATTGCAATAGGTTCTTTGAATTGACATAGAATCTTCATGGTTTGAGGTTTTCGAATGAAACTTTTTTCAAATGGTTTCTAAGATGTTCTTTTTTTAAAAAATGTGAAACATTTGAATATAGACTTTCAATTGTTTTTGTTATTCAATTTAGACAAGAAAGATGGATACTGCGAAAATTCGAGTGATTATGAGGCACCCATTTTTTGTATTTTTTTATTTTATTGATTTGACGCAGTGAGTCAATATTGTGGGCCCAGCTCAAGTACCAATACCACTGTCATCACGTGAGCGCAACCTCCTACTGTTCTTTTGCCTACAATGCAATTTCAGCCATAGCCCACCAAAGAGCTCAATGTGTTCGCTGTGTCAGTATCTCGGTTTACCAAAAGTAAACAAAGTATGTGCGTCCACTGACATGCCTTGACTTTATGCGTGCTCTTACAAAATAGTTATTTAAACCAAGAATGAGAGGTCATTTTAACAATAAACTACACTAATTAAACAGTATAAAATCCACTGGAATCAATTTGCAAAAATAAAAGCGTAATAAAACCGCTCGTTTGAATTCCCGTCAAAAACTCCCCGTTTGCAGTTTGCACTTTCGCATTTTACACGATTTGCGATGTTTGCAATAATGTAATCTAATCTGTGTTTGTAATCTGTATTGAGTGACTGAAGTTTTTTTAGTAATACAATCAATACAGATATTTTTTAATTATTACTTTTAAACCCCTGATTCTTTTAATTTATCAAATGGAATTATGAAATAATTTTTCAAAAGAAACATTTTGAGGTATAAATGCTTAAAGCGCAACATAGACTGTTTTTGATCATTCTCCTTTAATAGATGTTTCAAATTTAAGTACAAAAATTGTCCATTATAAAATCAAAATGTTTACTTACTTAATAAATATCAAAGTTGTTAGTTTTAGAACTACCTATTGCTTTTGCATTATGTGGAGAAGGAGCTGACGAAGAAACTCCACATTTAGTCTTTTCAAAAAATGTTAATGAACAGAGTTTTCAACTTAAGGTTATTGCCCATGAAATTCATAACACCAGGGGTCCGTTACATAGAACTACAATTCATGATTTACATTGCAAAGTCCATTAATCCACTGTTTAATAAGTGTACTCTGCTGCGCAACGCACCTCGAATTTTCGTAATAAACTTTTAATTGTAGTTTTAGTAAACTCGGCCCTGCGCTTAAATGAACACCTCAGACACTCAGGTTTTCTCACAAAATTCCTCACATATACCTGATACAAGCACTACTCAAACTTAATTCCAATCAATTGTAACTAAAATTTCATTAATATCATAAAGAAAGGACACCGACCATCTGCCTCCGTGCGACCATCCAAAAAGTAATTTTTTACACCAATTTCACAGCCCATTGCACTGAAATCGCCTGTACAAAAACTCCAGTAAGTAGCTAGAGGGTGTTTCCGAATGATCAGTGTAGGTACTCGTAGTACAACGCCCCGACTCGAGTGCTTATCATTATTATCATTCAGCCACAAGAAGTCCACTGCTGGACATAGACCTCCTCCATGGATTTCCAAAAAGACCGGTTGGAAGCGGCCTGCATCCAGCGCCATCCTGCCACTTGGATGAGGTCATCTGTCCATCTTGTGGCTGGTCGTCCTACACTGCGCTTGCCGATGAGTGGTCTCCATTCGAGTGCTCAACTGTCAGAAATCGACTTTCACTTTTCACAATCTTAGTACCCTCGGACCATAGATTACAAACCGAGTGACCTATTTTAGCTAGGTACTTCGCTACTCGTATCACTCAAAGTATATTTTGATGAAGACGGCCAATTTTCGTACTAAGCTCGGCGGTGTACACGATACAAGTAGTGTCCGAGTAGCTCACTCACTTCGCACTGTCCGAGCGTACTTAGATTGAAAACGCGGGTTTTAGCGCCACGAAACACGTGTCTCGTGCCGCCATTCCTACTATGCTGGTTCTGATTTTCAGGGAAAAGTTAATTACTTAGTACGCACAGACTGCGCGTTAAGATTCCGGCGAAGCATAATAGGGTTATCAACTTAATTCTGGATTCACTTACTCCGTTTTTTGTCGGAAGAGACCGACCAGGTTTCGCTCTGATTCGCAGAGCTTAATGGTGAGCAGAGACGGAGCTCGCGTCGTCGGTTGCTCGTCTCTGAAGTAAGTGAATCCGGAATTAAGTTAATAGTGTAGAGCTTACGAAATTTTTAGTTCTAATAGGGTTATTCTACTCGTTAAAAGAAAAAACTTTTATTATAAGATGAACTCCGAAAGTAAATATTGAATAAATATCTTATGTTTCATGTTCCATTCGCTAGAGCAAGTATTACAATTTAATATTGAATAGCTGTTATGTTTATGTTTTAGAGTTGGTCTCATAATAAAAGGGGTTTTCAGATATTTCTGAAATACCCAGTATAAAATAACTAGACATGGCGTCAATAATTATAAGGTTTGTGAACAAACATTGTGAACAAACTTCAGCGTAGATGTATATTTAAAAAATCAGGCTTTATTCTCAATTGTATCAGCATTGTGTGATTCGGAGTGCTCATGCTCAAAGCCTCGAATAAAAGATGTAGCCGTTCTTCGAAGCAGGACAATTATTTAATTTAGCTGAGTCAGACCTTTGGTTTCATTTCAAAAAATATAATTATGATATTTCTTTTCATTTAGCTTTGGTCTCGGCGTAATTTTTTTTTTATATGTTGAATTAACTGAACCTAAGATGAGCAAACGACTTCATAGACATTATTGCTTCCCCTATTAAACGATTTCTATCAACGGTGTGTTTAAATGTGGAGTACCCATAAAACTGAAAACACTTATAAGACAGAAATTAGACATAGGTAATAAATTAGATATTGTGATTTGTGTAGTGTTTGCATTACTAACAACAATGGGTAATGTTATATGGACCCTGTAGGTACCCACCCTTGTGGCATTATAAAATAGGTTTCATTTAAAAGAAGTACATTTGAAACACTCGAAAATCAACGAATGGATGTTCCTATTTGAGGAAAAAGTTACGCGCGCGTCGATGGCGCGAGGGGTGAATTCAGAAAAGATTTGTATTTAAATGTCAAATAAATTTTTTCCTCAGCAAATTACAAAGTTGCTGTAGTATAAAAAAACCGGACAAGTGTGAGTCGGACTCACCCACCGAGGGTGCCGTACAAATTTGTAGGTACATAAATATTATAAATAGTTCAGGAATCGAGTCCCGCAGTTTTTGCGAGCTTTTCCCGAACTTCAAAGACAATTTTTTTTATGTTTTTGTTACAAATACTTTTTATATTTTGGGCGGACGGATGGACAATAAAGTTCCGTTTTTCCTTTTGAGGTACGGAACCCTAAAAATTTATTTTCATAGAACTTTCTAATTGGTCTAAAGTTGCTACGACAGTGGGAGTACGTTATTACTCATCATTCTTTTCTTGCCCGTATGAAGTACTTCAATTAGGTATTTCAGTATTTTCATTTGTTTCATTGGCATTCTGTAAGTAGGTAAAACCAGTAAATATAAGAATATTTGAGAAAATAATATTTTAGAATACCTATGTTATAATTACAAAGTTTTTGGAAGGGAGTTCAAAGCTACGAATAATGACTGGTACAATGGAGTTATGTCGATTTCGTAACTAAAGTTCCATTTCCGTTTTTTCCTCAAAAACGCCATCTCGGGATAAAAACAAACATTATTTAATTCATCTCAGTGACTCTACACAAAGTTGAATTAGAAGTGGGTAAATGTTTAGTAAGTGTTATTTTTAGCCAATAGGTGGCGTGCAAAAGCGCCATCTATGTATATTTTATTGTACTAATGTGGTACCTACTGACTTTTCTGATTGGCTTTTTTCCAGGTGGCGATAGGGCGCCCTAGCATCATCATCATCATCATCATAAACCCATTATGTCCCCACCGAGGGGCACGGGTCTCTTCCTAGCATAAAAATAGAAAAAAATAATACACGTTCATTAAGAGAAACTAACAACTTTGACGTTCATTAAGTAAACATTCTGTTTTTACAATGAATAAAAATATTTGAATTGAATTGAATTGAATTGAACAACGTATGTCGGAACTTTTTTTTGGGGGGAATCAAATGATAAAACCTGTAGGTACCTAATTAATTTAAGACTATGTAGTGCAAATAGTTTCAAACGTAACTTGCAGATGGCGCCACGACCGCGGAATAAAATAGTAAACCCACTTTTTGTTACAAATACCACGAATTTTTGCATTAAAAATTCTAACAAAAACTTATGTAGAAACTAAATAAAGAGAAACTTTTAAATCCTTCTCAATTTGCATTGATTTGTTCTTTAACCTTTTAAATTTTTTGTAAATCCTGAATTGCACTAGTAAAATTTGCGTGTGAGTTTGCATAAATACCTTGAGCGATTATGCCTTATTGTACTCGCTTCGGCAGTACATATACTAAAATTGGAACGATACAGAGAAGATTAGCATGGCCCCTGCGCAAGGATGACACGCAAAATCGTGAAGCGTTCCACATTTTTTTGATATTCTAGTTCTTACCACAAGTTAAAGAGAGTTGAATTCCTGGTTTTAATCAATACTTTGTTTATGTAGTTTCATCATAATTTTTTAGATTAAAATTTAAATAACGTATACAATACATTTTTTTTGTATTAATAAATGTACAGTAGTAATAAGGAAATAATTTTATCACAGAGACTAAATCCGACCTGCACCTCTTCTTAAATACAACCATAATTCAATGATACAACTGAAGTAGTAATTTCAATTTTATTATACCAGTCTCGGTGTATTTTCACGTTTGTGGCGTCCTTGCCTGGTTACTACAGCACAGGGTATCCTAGTTTGGGACCAGGGGCCTAATTATGCGCACCAAATCCTGAGCGATTCCAATCGTCTAACTGTCAAATTAGTATGGCATTTGACAGTTAGACGATTGGAATCGCTCAGGATTTGTTGCGCGTAATATAGAGGCAGGTCAAGTGGTTGTGTTGTGTGGAAGTTACCCATTATTTAGGAATTCCTTAGGTATAAATTGAATTTTGTAAGACAATTTTGAAATGCTACTTAACGAAAATTATGTTTTTATTTTTATTCAATTATATATTTTTCCTTATGTAGGTAGCCTATGCAGCTTACCTAACTGTAGGGCAGAGGCCTTCTCTCAGAGAGAGAGTAAGGGCTTTATTACCACGCGTACCTATTAACGTGAATTTCAAACGTTGAGGTACGTGAACATTTCAGACACTCAGGTTTCCTCACGATGTTTTCCTTCACGGCTAGCGCGTGGTGTTGCTAGTGTTTTAGTTTGTTTTTGCCTGATAACTAAAGTACTGAGCATTCTAGTTTTATAACAGGAAAATTGAAAGCATTTTTTTGCATTTTAGACAAGTTGAAGAAAATATTTTGTGAGCAGTTTTTTTCAAGTAGGTATAAATGCAATTTCACCCGAATCATACGTTGAGTATGATGTTTAAATGCAATTTAGCCCAAGTCATACGTTTAGTCAACCAAGTACCGAATTGCAACGCGATGCAGAGTAATAATAATTTTAATCAATTTACTGTTACGACATGAATTGTACACTAACAAGAGTCACAAATTATGCTGCAAATTGGTCACACGCAGGCAACAATTTGCATGATATTAGGTAGCTGGGTACCTACTATAGATTTGCCATTTTGTATACGCATTGAAATTGTGATCACGTTGTCTGACTTTAGTTGTAGCTAAACAAAAAACCTGTTGTATGAACCAAACTATTACCTATCAATGTGTTAATGTGCTGTCGACTGTACCTAGGTAACGGTTTCTGCCTAATTAAAACCGGCCAAGTGCGAGTTGAACTCGTGTGGAGAGGGTTCCGTACAATGCCAAATTCAAATGGTTTTATTCAGGACGCGAGTTAACTACTACTAGCGCTATCTAGTGGTGTTTTAGTGAACTATTTTTGCGTAAGTGAACGTTCTTACGGAAAATAGTTCACTAAAACGTATTATTATATTGATTTTATCACTTTCGAATTGAAATAATTCTTATAGATTTTCCTGTTATTTACAAGCAATGAAGTAATGAAATTTTGCATTTTTTGCAAAATTTTTGTGTCAGAAGTTTCAGAGATAAGGGGGCGAATCGTCAATTTTCGTCTTCTTTTATGAATAAAATCAGAACTATTAATTGGACAATAATAAGAAAAATATATTTGAGCTCCTCATAACAAGTTATTTTATTTGACAATATGACATAGTAAGGATTGTAAAACTTTTTTTTTTAATTTCCTAGTTAGTCCTCCAAAAATGACCCTAATTATAAAAATAATTATTTACTTTGCTCATCTGTATTTGGGTCATAAGATTACACCATCCTTCCAAATTTCTCCTGATTTGGTCCAGTATATTCGGAGCAAATTGGCTGTGACAAACGGACGGACAGACAGACGCACGAGTGATCCTATAAGCGTTCCGGTTTTTTTGTACGGTGTACGGAACAGTAAAAAGTTATGCAAACTAAATAAAGCTTAACTCACACCAGGGCTGGGCAATTTACGCTACGCCCGGATGAGAGTTAAGAGCGTCCCTCAAGGAGTAATTCCCGTACAAACGTTAAATTTTAATGCACTAACGACATTCCGGATCGCAATGAAACTTTACCAATATGTTTAGAGGACACAAATCAACGTTTGCTCGTGCTTACAATTGAGAATAACAAAATAAAAAATAAATTATATTTAAAATAAATAATTTTTATTATGCTGTAGCCCCGGCTGCCTGAGTGATCTTAAACGATCACGAAGGTTAAGCAACACAGGGCGCGTTCAGTGCATGGATGGGTCGCCGTCTATGCCTAACGCTAGTGGCATTTTTCCGAGCGGTTTCGCAAGGCACGTTAAGCTGTTGGTGCCGGCTGCCGTCGATAGATGGCAGTCGTTAAGCCAAGTCAGAGGCCTTAGGGCGGCTTGACAACGTCTGACAGTAGACGAGCCACTAGTCTACAAGCCTCTATAAATCCGGACTTGGTCCCCGTGGTGGAGTATGGCCTATACCTTCGTCAGGGAAGAGACCCGTGCCCCTCGGTGGGGACATAATGGGTTGATGATGATGAAGTTTATTTCCAATTCTAAGCATGACCAAACCTCGATTTATGTTCATTTAACGTATTAGTAAAGTTTGATAGCCATCCGGAGATTGTCGTTTGAACGGGCTAACTACTGCCGTTGTAGTGCATTTTTTTGTGAAAAGTAAAACAAATACAAAAAAACGTAACTTAATTTTAAACATTACTTTCAGACTAGCTGTGCCCGCGACTAAGTTCATTGGATAAGTAAATTGGATCAGAATATGAAGTGCCGCTACCCCTAAATCAAGGCCATGCTCTATCTCCGTTCTAAATTTCGTCTCTTGAGACGCACGCAGCTCATCGCCCGCTCAAACTCATTACAGCATAGGTAATACGAAAGTTTGGGTCACGCGTTTTGTGGCGCTAAAACGTCCGAATTTGACAATAAATAAACAGGAAAGGTGCGCTTTTGACATATAATTTCGTTTTACTACCCATCTTCTTATCACGTCGGTGACCAAACCAGTTAGATTTCATAGGCTTCGTGCACTCCCGCGTCTTCTATGGCCTCCGGAAAGTCTTCTCGAGTGCATTTTGGACTGGCACAAGGGACAAACAGAGAGGTGCTCCACAGTCTGAGGGAGACTCCACAAGAGCAGTGGTTTCGCCCATGCGATGTTATTACCCATGCTGGTGGAATATAATGCTCAATATAGTACAGTGATTTGTTATTTGGATCTGTTTGCGAAATATTGCCAAACGCAGCGTAGGACTCCCACCAGCTCTATTGTTTCTATTGATTCATACCATTTATTTACTGAATTATTGTTAACTTTATCGTTATAATAATATAAGCTCCTACATACACAGCCTAAAATACAGGTTTATTCCTAGTTTAAGCTTCGTAATTATGTTACTTATGTTAAATTTAATTCTTAGGTCCTACACTTTATACCTACGATTTTATGAATAAATTTTATCTTATCTTATCTTACTGATTCTCTCGCCCCCTGTAGACTTAAGCGTGATGTTATATAGATTAGATGTTACAGGGGAATCTAAACTATAATTGTGGTAAGTTCTATTCAATTCCCTTCAGTGGTTTTTGCGCGATGCGCGCACAAAGAAACAGAGTGTGACAGACATATAATATTTATGTTCCCCAATTTCCCAAAAATTATAACACTTATTGATTTCTAACTGGTAAAATTATCATGTAGTTCGTGTACGAAAAACGAAACGTAATGTTTAACCTTAATACCCGGCAACACTGGGACGGTCTACGCGGGTAGGTTTGATGAAACCCGGCTAAAATCTAACGAGATTATGTAGTGATCGCTGATTTATACAGACTCTGTAAAATTATAATAGTTTTTGTTTGCTGTTATCATAGCCACTGAGAAAGACCATAAGAATCCATACTTATAATATTATAAATGCGAAAGTGTGTCTGTCGGTCTGTCTGTTACCTCTTCACGCTTAAACCACTGAACCGATTTTGATGAAATTTGTTGTGGAGATAGTTTGAGTCCCGGGGAAGGAAACAGGATACTTTTCATCGTGGAAATAAAAAAAAATGGTATAGAGATTGTTATTTACAAGACGGTTTCGTGACAACTTTTTTTATACCAGTATTATGAAGAAGAAAAATGTACAAAAAAGTTTATTTAAACGAACGTTCCTATGCTATAAAACTATTAATCGCCAACAGAGATAGTTTAAGTACTCATAAGTACGAAGTCGCGGGCAAAAGTTAGTATAAAATAATAGGGGTTATTACGTACATACATACGTACTCACATACATGTGAGCCAAACACGTCTTGACTCCGTCGCAGTCGGGTGAAAAAATTACAAATTCATCGATTCGTTGTGAGTTTGTACAAACATGCGTCAATCCATAAAAGAAGACAAATTGACTTCATTTACCGACCGTCGCATACGTCGCAGTTCCCCTAGGACTTGCCGGCGAGATTGGCCTATTTGTTTGTACCGTATTGGCTAACATATACAGGGTTTTTTTCTAAAGTACGCGTTTCCTGAGACAATCCAATTAGAGTTTGTATTTTGCAACAACAAATTTTGTACTGTGAATTATTTCATAGATTTTTATTTTTGGAATAGTGTGTTGAACTGTCTAGACACATTGTAGTAGCCATATACAGGCCCCCTACCAGCGATTACAGTTCATTTGAATCAATATTAGAGGATGTTTTGAAGGTAGCCTCCAGCAGTAATAAGAAAGTCATAGTCTGTGGTGACTTCAATATCGACTTATTGGTAGACTCGGCTTTAAATACCAAATTGACAATAATTTTCAAGTCGTTTAATTTAGTAAATATTTTCTTGGAGCCTTCTAGAATAACCGAAACTACGGCCACCTGCATAGATAATGTTTACTGCGATTGCGACTTTTCAGATAATTCTACAGTAAATTGTTTGAAGTCAGACCACAGTGGTCAAATTGTTCATTTTGAAATAGATAGAAAAAACGCAGAACAGGTTATCCTCTGCCGGCCCGTAACAAGTAAAAAATTAGAGTCATTTAAAGTAGACCTTGAAAGTAGCATAAAAACTCAAGAAAATTACCAAAATGCTAATGCTCATTATGTAGACTTTTTCAAAGTCGTGTCGGGTAGTTTTGAAAAAGTTTTTAAATTGCGGCAGCTAACAAGTAATGAGAATAAATTAGGATTTAGTGAATGGGCAACCTCGGGTATCCGGAAAAGTAGAGACACACTTTATGAACTGTATGACAAAAAGACTTATACATATGACACCAAATTCATACAGCACGTCAAAAAATATTCCAAATTATTTAAGGCCGTCTGCCATAAGGCTAAATGCGATCATATAAAGAATAAAATCTTACAGTCACCGAATAAAATTAAAACAATTTGGACAATAATAAATAGAGAAACGGGTAAAACAAAATTGGGAGACCGAGATATTTCGCTTAAGATTGATGACAAAATAATGACGACAAATGAAGATATCGCTGCAGCATTTGAACAGTTCTTCACTAATGTTCCAATCGTGACTACAGCTCCGTTAGACTCGTCACCTGATCGTGCAGCAACATTACTAAAAGACCATGTCTCCTCGTGCGAACACGATTTCTCATTTAATTACATTGAGCCCCATAACGTTCTTAAAAAATTTAAATTATTGAATCTTAAAAAAACGGAGGACTTGTGGGGTATGTCAGTAAAAATTGTTAGTTCAGTGATCCATGTCCTAGCTTTACCGTTAGCAAAAATTTTCAATAAATGTGTAGATGAGGGAGTATTTCCGGACCTCATGAAATATAGTAGACTAGTACCCTTATTTAAGAGCGGTGATAAACACGATCCAACCAATTTTAGGCCCGTCTCAGTACTACCAGTATTGAGTAAAATATTTGAGAAGATCATCTTAGATCAATTACTTACGCATTTCAATAATTACCAACTCTTTCATAGCCAGCAATTTGGTTTTACTAAAGGGCGGAATACAACAGACGCCGGAGTTATGTTACTTAAACATATTTTCAGCGCGTGGGAGGATCGCAAGGATGCAGTAGGCATATTTTGTGATTTATCAAAAGCATTTGATTGTGTAGACCACGAAACGCTACTGCTAAAGTTAAAACACTACGGAATAAAGGGTGCAGGTTTAGATCTTTTAAGATCGTATTTAGAAGGAAGGGTCCAAAAAGCAGACGTAAATCGTATTAAATCCTCGGGTTCACTTGTAAAAATAGGAGTCCCGCAGGGATCTATCTTAGGGCCGCTCCTTTTCCTAGTCTATATAAATGATTTACCGTTTATGGTACAAAAAATGTCTGAGATAGTGTTATTTGCTGATGACACGTCACTTATTTTTAAAATAAGGAGACAAGAAAATAATCTTGACGATGCAAATAATGCTCTCTCGCAAGTACTAGATTGGTTCACAGCAAATAATCTGCTGCTAAATTCTAAAAAGACGAAATGTATAAAGTTTTCCTTACCTAACGTACGAGTAGTTGAGAACAACATAGTAATTGGACATGAAAAACTAGAATTTGTAGATGATACTGTATTTCTGGGCATCACCATCGATCCAAAACTACAATGGGGTCCACATATTGTAAAATTAGCACACAGACTTAGCTCTGCAGCATATGCAGTGAAAAGAATTAGGGAACTCACTGACGTTGCAACTGCTAGGCTTGTTTATTTTAGTTACTTCCATAGTATTATGTCCTACGGTATACTACTATGGGGCCGGGCAGCAGACATTATTATTATTATTATTATTATTAAGAAACCAACATCTTAACAGTTGCATGTCAATACATTTATAAAAATATTATGTACGTTACAAAAAATATCAAAGACTTCGAAAATGTTGGTGGCCACCATAATGTTAATACTAGAAATAAACATAAATTGTCATTTCCACTATTTAGACTTGCAAAAGTTAACACATCCTTTATGGGGCACTGTATAAGGTTCTACAACAAAATTCCTCAAGATATATTAGAGTTACCTCCAACGCGATTTAAAAAATGTGTTAAGCACATTCTGTGCAAAAAGGCTTACTATAACATCAAGGATTATTTAGAAGACAAAGATGTTTGGCATTAAACAGTAGATTAATATTATTTAAAGGACGATTGTGACTAGTGTTCAACACATTCATGACTAATATTTTAAGTTGAAAACTCTGTTAATTAAATTAAAACGTGTTTTGAAAAGAATAAATGTGGAGTTTCTTTGTTAGCTTCTTCTCCACATAATCCATTAATTGTGAAACTAACAACTTTGACGTTCATTAAGTAAACATTCTGTTTTTACAATGAATAAAAATATTTGAATTGAATTGAATTGAATTGGAATTTGAATTATACACGCTGAAATCTGGGTGGTTTGAAAGCCGCGGTTGTGTAATTTGTAATTAAAATTAGATTCTATTTTACGTATTACTTTTATGTATAGACGTAGTTTTAAAAAAAACGTAATATTGAAAAATCTTGTTTCGAGTCGTGGAATCTTGCGCAAAAAATGCGCAAACAATTGGTACCGCCTCTCCGTCTATCAGATAAATAACTCGCGGACCCGCGGCACACATTCATCGCTCTAGATGGCTAAAAATTATTCTATTGGATTCGAGTTAGTGTCGAGATATTTTTGGAAAGTGCCATTTTATAAAAACAAATTGGCGTATTCTATAATAATTGTTGGCACGTTCATTTTGCTATGGTTTTTAGGACACCCAAAATAAATGGTGTTTATTTTTTTTAAATTCGTGCTTTACGCGCACTACCAATGTATAAATAATTCCTTTATAGAAGAATAGCCATTCTAGTCAATACACGGTCTTGGGCACCACATTTTTTTTTTATAAAAATTACAAATATACCATGGCGCCGTGTGGTGCCGGATTAGGAATGACTTCACTCCATTTCCTTCCGTGGATGTCGTAGAAGGTGACTAAGGAAATCAACCAGGAGACGGGCAGCAGCGTCTTCCTGAGATTCCAACTGCATACTGCGATCGCCAACCCGCCTGCCAAGCGTGGCGATTAGGGTAAAACCCCTAATGGTTATGAAAACCACGAAGGAGGCCTATGTCCTGCAGTGGGCGTCAAATGGCTAATGATGACAAATTTAATAAAATATTTTTAGAAGTCATAGAACAAAAGTAGTCGTAAATGTTTCATGAATGCGTTACTTAAAAATAACCCTGTATGCGGACCAAAGCAGAGGAGGCGATTTGGTATCAAAAGGCCTTAGTTTTACAGTCTGTGATATTAGGTAAAACATCCTAAGAACTCTTCTTATTCAACAGTGCGTTTGAGGAAGTTTTGCGAATTATTCCCGGAACATAGGGGCTTGCTTACACGACAATATAATTAACAAACAAACACGCATACACTTCTCGTTCAAGCATCAGCCTAATTAGGAGTCCCCAGTTATGCATGTTTACTCAGTCTTGCGAGAAGATAATCTACGAGTACACTCACGAGAGCCAAAAATATAGGTATCTCGTGAGCAACGGTTCTAATAAATAAATTAAATTGAACAAATACGGGTGTCATTATACGATCACCAAAAACAATGAGGTTTTGGTAAGCAAAAAAATCTTTTTCGACAGCAGTAAAATTTGTACCCCCCGTTTTTCACTAAAATTCTGTTAACCTACTGAACAGCTGTAAGTTGGCCAAAATGCAAACACCAAACAACTGTTAAAAGTAGATTTGACTGAAAGTTAGTGTACGAGAAACCGGTGTGTAGCAGGAACTAATAGTTAGACGGAACAACAAACCAAAATCGACCAAGTGCGTATTGGAAAATATTGTATGAACATTAAATTATTTAATTTGCTGATCATGTTTGATTTGTTTGTTGACCACGTGTTCTCCTCATTTATTTATTCTGATGACATATAATTAATTTAGGTGATTATTTAATTGGTTTCCAATAGATAGCAATTCGCACTTTCAGATGTTAATCTTTTTCGCATGGTACATTTCGTATGCACTCGGCTCCTTATAAATAAATACAGAAATTATAACGATTTGGCCAGCCATGAAAATGCCGGGTACTCAGAAAATCGGCAACTGGATTTCCTGCTTGCTTCTTTTTAGGGTTCCGTACCTCAAAACGGAACCCTTATAGGATCACTTTGTTGTCCATACATCCGCCCCTCCGTGCGGCCGTCAGTCCGTCCGTCTGTCTGTGTTGACCCTTTATGTCGGCAACGCGTGGAGGTATCGAGTTGAAATTAAAACCATATATCCAAGTCTACAGTCCCTTGAGCCCGTGAAAAATCAAACTTCTATTAAGTTACGGCCGTTTATGCCATAAAAAACGTATATATCGACACTCTCAACTTCTCAAGGGAATCAAAATTTATAGGGTACTTTTCGTTGACCTAGAACTATGAAATTTGGCAAGTAATATCGTCGTTTACTAAAATAATAAAAAAATTGTCTTTGAAGTTCGGAAAAAGCTCTGAAAAACTATGAGACTCCATTCTTAAACTATTTATAACATGTAAGTACAAATTTGTGCGAAACCCTCGGTGGGCGAGTCCAACTCGCACTTGTCCGGTTTTTTCATGTAGCCTATTTATTTATTTTATATATACAATAAGAACTTACAGTTAAAACCAAAACGCTCTTAATGTTACTTAAATATTGCACACAAAAATTAATTACATAAGTGTAATCTTAAATGTACTACAATGTACTACGTTTCACTGCAGGGAACACGCCTTCTCTCAGAGTGAGAGTATAGGCTTAATTACCATGCATGCCTACCGCGGATTGGAAATTTCAAGCGCTAAGGAATGTGAACAACTCAGACACTCAGGTTTCCTCACGATGTTTTTCTTTACGGTTAGCGAGTGGTATTGCTACTTCAACTTCACAAATGTAGGAAACTTAGAAAACAAAGTCACCTATCTTTTTTATCTAAATTTAATTATCTTTTTATTGTTTAACTTTTCAATAAAATTGTGTTTCCCTAAACAACATGTTATTGGCGCAAAACCTGAAACCGATTCTTCAGTATCGATACCAATACCTATTGGAGCCAAAAGTTATAGTTTTTAAATTTTATTCTGTTTAGAAATTTCCTACAAGCTTGAAGGTATATAGTTCAAGATGGTAGGTAAAATAAAAACATAACATAGTCGAGATTGTTTTTCTTCTACTTACCTACTGAAAGCTGTTTAATTTATCGATTCTTAAGTACCAGATCAGATATCCTCTTTTTATTAAATGCATTCAGTTAAGTGCTCTAGTGTACAATAAAGAATATTGTTATGTTATCGTACTAAAACACCTTAAAACTAGACCTAGAAACGCACAAAAACCTGATTAACTCGGAAGCGCTGATTTACTCGGAAGCGAGCGCCTCTCGGAGGTGATTTACTCGCTTCCGTTCAGGTTTCGCCATGGAGTCCTTCCGCCTAATGTTTCCCTTATTCATATAATATGCTAATTAATGCCTGTAAGGTTATGACGACCTAATACCCATAATAAACTGCTGAATGTTCCATCTCGCTCTGGCGTGGGGAAACTTGTATATCGGTCTCAAGTTTTGTGGCCGAGTATTCAGTTGGAAGTAGCGGCATAAAATATTTGCAAGACCCGATATTAAAGGGTGTACAATCGATAACAAGTGAACCTTTACATGCATGCCCAGTATACTCAGTTACGTTACGGACGACTTTGCAGATAAAATGTAAAGGTTGACTGTACGTGTTGGCTTAGACAAGGAAATGAGAAGAGTTGAATCGGCCAAGGGCGTATCACATGCGCACTTGCTCCAAGCTTCTTCTTCTTTCTATGCCTCTACACTAATGGAGATTGGCTGTCAGCTCCCTATATTCGTCTTAATTTCTTGCCAAGCGAAACAGGTCCATTCCCTAGTGTTTCTGACCCGCCTTCCTCAATCTGCTTTGCCAAGACAAGCTAAAAATCATAGGTAACTTAATAATTAATCTGCTCAATTAAGATATCAAACTACACATTTTAACCAACACCCACTTCGAAATGGTTAGATCTCAAATTTTAATTTGCCTTTTCCCACTTGCAATGTGAATGTTACTTATTCATATTCAGTAATTCCTACAACAAATATTCTTCTTATATATTTGATGTAACAAATTACAACAAAAATACGAAACGTATTCTCAAAATAAAAAATAATTATATTTTTAATTTCGTTTCTGAGTGACACTCTTACTAATATATGAAATTTCACGAATGTAGGTACAAAACGTTGAAAATCAAGTCATTGTTACGTGTCAGAATAGAACCCGAAACCTCTCAAATGTAAGATAAGTTTAAGTTCTACCCACTACCACTGCTCCCACTTATCGCTTACCAAACATTTTTTTATGAAAACTATCTCCACACATTTCTTTGTCCATATTCGTTAGCCCGCACTATGGGTGAAGTGTGCACACTTTACGTGGGTTTTAATAATGAGTTAGCGTGTCTAGACTCGGCTGGACTCATTCCATATTAAGCATTTAAGCCTACAAAATGTTAGAGTTACTGCGCATGTTATTTTACAAGCTTCATTTGGCGCACGTGAAAACTCTGCGGGAAGTTCTAAGAAAATGTACGACCAATTGTGAGCAGATTCTAAGCCCACTATAGATTGCTTGGCACTGACGATGATGATGACTAAATGGTTAAACGGCTGATGATAATCGTGATAGATCCATCATCATCATCATCAGCCATTTGACGCCCACTGCAGGGCATAGGCCTCCTTTGTGGTTTTCATAACCATGAGGGGTTTTGCCACAATTTGCCGTGATAGATTGCTTGACATAAATTAGGACCGTAATTACTTATGTGTCATTATGAGTCAACCAGGTACTGAATGTGTCAAACATACAACCTTGCAACATTAGTCTGTAAGCCGGATATTAGTGTTAGTGCGAGTCGGACTCGTACAAATTTGTAGGTAAGTACTTACATATTATAAATAAGTAGTTCAGGAATTGAGTCTCACAGTTATTTTCGAGCTTTTCCCAAACTTCAAAGACAATTTTTTATGATTCCCTTTTCCCTGTACTTAAAATTGTATAAGATGAATTTAGCCAAACTTTATAGTTTTAGGTCAACGGAAAGTACCCTATACATTTTGATTAACTTGAATTTCGAAATAAAAGTTTTTTGCAGCAGAAACGGCCGTAATTTTTTTTACGTTCACTTAGAGGTTTAATTTTTTCACAGCTTCAAGGGACTGTAGACCAGTATGAGGTTTTAATTCAACTCGATACGTCCACGCGTTCAAGAGATAAAAGGGCTTGACAGACAGACGGACGGACAGACGTACGGACGGACGGTCAACTAAGTGATCCTATAAGGGTTCAGATTTTTTCCTTTTTAAGGTACGGAACCCTAAAAACTGAAATAAAAAATAACCATCAACCCGGCTGCTGAGCCTTTACTACGAAGAAGACGGGACCAACCTTAGTACATTGTTGAATTTGGGTCCCGCCTGCTTAGTAGTTAATGCTCAGCAGTTGTTGGTTATTTTTTTGTCTTTTCAGTGTTTTTTGTTCGATTTATGCTGATTCCATATAGCCTATGACACACGCGCTAACACGACGAATCGATTGAGATTGTCAAAATCTGACAATTGGTTAAGAATCGGACATACTTACATACATACATACACACATACATACACACGTACATACACATACAGACATGCATACGAGCTAACCACATTACCCTCCTTTTGGGCTTCGCTGCAGTCGGGTAACTATTTATTACCCTAACTATTTATTACCCTAACTATGTATTAACCTATTTTTAAACTAATTTTAGGACGGCGCGTTGCAAAAGTATTCCGCAAGTTTTCAAATCTGTCATTTACTTCCACAGGATTGAAACAAGCAACTGCTTCCACCGAAAGGCCCAAAAAATAATAAAATTTAAACTGAGAGCCCCCGAACGAAACTCTGTTAAGTTGAGTGCAAGTTAATTTTCCAAAATTACTCATCGCCCTTTTCTTTACGGCCGCTGGCTGTCGTCGTGGTCTTTGAGAGAACGGGCGCTGAATTTCAGAAGATCGCTGGACTCGCTAACGGTAAAGGAAAAACATCGCGAGGAAACCTGAGTGTCTGAGCTATTTACATACCTCAGCGCTTGAAATCGCCAATCCGCGGTGGGCACGCGTGGTGATTAAGCCCGTACTCTCTCTCTGAGAGAAGGCCTGTGCCCTACTGTGGGACGTAGGTATTAAGGTTGCTTATGCTGGTCTTAATTTATGTACCTATTCTCAGACCTACTAAATATTCACAAAAAATTCATAAGATCGGTGAAGCCCTTTCGGAGCAGTTTGATAACAAACACTGGGACACGAGATTTTTTTTATTTTAAGAAGAAGAAGCATTTACTATTATATTAGAAGATTAAGTAGACACAGCCAACTGATGTTAGGTTAAACAATATTACAGACACATTATAGAACTTATAATCTAGCCTAACACCCAATTACAGCCGTGCAACAACACTCTTGACCGATTATCACAATTTTTTGAAGTTCAATCTAAATATACTATAAAAAAGGAACTTAAAAAGTTAAACATAAATCAAATACAATTCGGTTGCAACATTTTTGATCTTTAAATTATCTAAATGATCTAAATTATCATTGTAAACGTCGTTGACTTAGCAGTGTACTCGTATATTGACAATTAACCATTTTAGCCATTAAGACGTTTGAGATAGATACAGGTTATATTTTTTAACCTAGTTCAAGCATACATACGTTATTTTTATCAATGGTAGATTAGAGCCGATTATACACGGTTATGTTATGCCTCTTTATTAGAAATGTGAAAATTTGTAAACATGTTTGGAGGTTTGTTACTCAATCGCGCAATAACGGCTGAACGGATTTCATGAAACTTATACAGATAGACAAAGACCTAAATTGAGACAAAGCATACTTGATATGGAATCGCTCGTAGCCCCGGCTGCCTGAGTGATCTTTAACGATCACGAAGGTTAAGCAACACAGGGCGCGTTCAGTGCATGGATGGGTCGCCGTCTATGCCTAAAGCTAGTGGCATTTTTCCGAGCGGTTCCGTGCTTCGCAAGGCACGTTAAGCTGTTGGTGCCGGCTGCCGTCGATAGACGGCAGTTGTTAAGCTAAGTCAGAGGCCTTAGGGCGGCTTGACAACTTCTGACAGTAGACGAGCCACTAGTCTACAAGCCTCCACCAATCCGGACTTGGCCTTCGTGGTGGAGTATAGCCTATACCTTCCTCAGGGAAGAGACCAGTGCTCTCGGTGGGGACATAATGGGTTGATGATGATGATACTTGATAGGTATGCCGGTAATGCGTTCCCATGGGATAATATTTATTTTAAGTTTAAAATAGATGACGTTGTGCGAGCGAAAGTTGTGTTTTATAAATACATGGCGTTGTGCAAGAATCGTACAAAGGGATTCTGTGGCGGTACGAAGTTCGCCGGGACAGCTAGTATGAAATAATAATGTGTATTACTGTTATTACTATATCGAATCGCTAAACTAAGAATTAAGTTTAAAGTTAAATCATCGATTTATCGAAACCACATTTTAAAACGATGCTGAAGCGCTTTGTATTGAGCAGTTTGTGAAGCCATCTTACGCTTCAGACTCAGAAACTACTACTGATATTTTTGTTCGTGTACATTGTGCTAGTTTTCATATAATATAAGGAATTGTTACCAAGAGCTTGCTGATAATGTGCAAATTTGTGTAATTGTTTTCATGTTTCCTTATAAATAAATATAAATTCGATAATAAGTATTTACAGCCCTATCAAACGATTTGCGAGCGATTTGAAAGCGATTGCGTAGCGATTGCGCGACGAGCTTGCTGCGTTTTGGACACTCAGTAGAAAAATGGATTGATCTGCCGAGGAAACACTACTACTGGCTTTGTTACTTCGAAGACGCAGAAAACGCAAGCAAGCAAGAAAAGTCAACGACGAATTTGGGAGGATTCATTATCAAGTAATCGACTGGGAGAGAACGACTACTATGTACCCCATGTAATGGGACAATTTTGAATTTTAGATATAAATAACTTAGTATCATCATCATCATCAGCCATTTGACGCCCACAGCAGGACATAGGCCTCCCTCATAGTTTTCATAACCAAGAAAGGGGTTTTGCCATAATCGCCACGCTTGGCAGACGGGTTGGCGATCGCAGTAGATATGTGGTTGGAATCTCAGGAAGACGCTGCTGCCCGTCTCCTGGTAATTTATTTTCTTAGTCGCCTTTTACGCCATCCACGGGAGGAAATGGAGTGACGTTATTCTTAATTCGGCGCCACATGGATAACGCGGGGTGTTCACATAGGTGTTCACCCAAATCTTAATATTGTGCATATTAATGCACAAAGCATTCCGGCTCATTACTCCGACTTCTTGGCGTCCTTTGGCGGACTACGCATAGATGCTATACTAATATCTGAAACCTTCCTTAAGCCCACATTACCCTCTACGATGGTCAGTTTGCCTGGCTTCCGACTTATCCGGAATGATAGGACTGTAAGGGCATGTGGTGGAGTCGCAATCTATCTACGCTCTGACATACCTTGCACCATAATCAGTCAATCGGTTAGTCAGGCAACTGAATCACCCGAACACCTATTTTTAGAAATCACTCTCCGCCATTCTAAACTACTTCTTGGTGTCTATTATAGCCCATCTCTCCATATAAATTTTTTCAGTGCCTTTGAATCCCTTCTGGAAACCTTTTGTCCCCTTTATGTCGATATCCTAATAATGGGTGACTTCAATACTTGCCTTATTAAAAATGATTCCCGCACTTCCAAACTGCAGTCCCTCATCTCTTCATACAATCTGAATATCATGCCCCTATCTCCAACTCATCATGCGCCTAATTGCAGACCTTCACTACTTGACCTCATGTTTGTCTCACGACTGCAGAAGGTGGCCAAATTTGGCCAGCTTGATGCTCCTTTCTCTCACCATGACCTTATTTTTCTCTCTTATAAAGTTCGTCCCCCCAAAAGTAAGGCAAAATATCTTCTTCTTCGTAGTTTTAAAGGGATTGATTTGGATGCTCTGGCGGAGGATGTGGCTGCAATTGACTGGTCGCCTGTCACTGACAGCATCACCTGTGATGAGATGGTGATTCGCTTTAATTCCATTGTGTTGGCCCTTTTTGACAAACATGCTCCTGTTAAAAGGGTGAAAGTCAGGCATCTACCTGCACCCTGGCTCACGCAAGCCATTAAGGAATTAATGGCTAAGCGTGATCAAGCCAAACGGAAGTATAAGAAAGATCCCACGGAGCTTAACTTTTCCCGCTTCAAGATGCTGCGTAATCGTTGCAGTCGGATGTGTAGGGATGCCAAAAGGCGACATATTCACGAGTCAATTGAAAAGTACAGCCCAGCTGAAATTTGGAAATTTCTTAAAACACTCGGGATTGGCAAATCTCCTGATAGAAGCCCCTTAAATATTGATTTCGACGCCCTTAATAAACATTTCTCAATCCCTCCAGTCACTTTAGAAGACTACACCAAAAAAGTCACTCTCCAAAATCTTTCTTTGCAGCGAAAACCCGATTGTGTTCCCTTCTCTTTCAAATCTGTTACAACGAGTGACGTTAAGAAATCCATCCTCTCCATTTCTTCCAAAGCGGTAGGAGACGACCAGGTCAGCTCTCAAATGCTGCTCTTGGCCATTGATGGGCTGGTTCCAACTATCACGCACATCATAAACTTCTCCTTGGGTACCAGCTCATTTCCAGCCGCCTGGAAGAAAGCTCACGTAATACCGCTCCCCAAAACTACCCATCCCTCCTCGTTCTCAGAATATCGTCCAATATCTATACTTCCTTTCCTATCCAAAGTCCTCGAATCTCTGGTCAACATTCAGCTTTCGACATTCCTGTCCCATAACAACCTCCTTAATCACTTCCAATCCGGTTTCCGTTCTGGTCACAGCACAGTTACGGCACTGTTGAAGGTCACAGATGACATACGCCTCGCCAGAGACAATAAGCAGCTCACAGTGCTGACACTTCTCGACTTCAGCAGTGCCTTCAACAGTGTCGACTTCGATATCCTCCTTGCTATCCTTGATTCTCTTAACGTATCTCCTCTTGCAATAGAATGGTTCGATACCTATCTTCGGGGTCGCCAGCAGTGCATACGCTCCAACGAGACTTCCTCGGATTGGTGTGACCTCACTGCGGGCGTTCCTCAGGGCGGGGTCCTCTCCCCACTCCTATTTTCCATATTTATCAATTCCGTCACTGACTCCCTGTCGTCTCACTATCATCTATATGCAGACGACTTGCAGCTCTACAGGCATTTTGAAGTGGATGAGTTTGTCTCTGCTGTCGATGCTTTGAACACTGATCTTGCGCGCATTCAAAACTGGGCTCAGCATTTCGGACTTTTAGTGAATCCCAAAAAATCACAGGTGATGCTTATTGGCAGTCCGCACTTCTACAAGTTGCTGATGAAGCAAACAGTGGTTCCGGCAGTCCTCTTTGACGGCACACCCATTGTCTATGCGACAACGGCCAGAAACTTGGGAGTGCTCTTTGACTGCCATCTCTCTTGGTCTACGCATGTCAGTGAAGTCAGTCGGCGCGTCTTTGCAGCTTTCCATTCACTGCGGCGTCTCCAAAGCTTTCTCCCAATTAAAACTAAAGTTACTCTTGTACAGTCACTTCTTCTTCCCATTCTTGACTATGCGGATGTTTGCTACTTGGACGCCAATGAGGAGCTGCTAGACAAACTCGAACGTCTACAAAATTTGGGTATCCGCTTCATATACGGATTACGCAAATTTGATCATGTGTCTCGTTTCCGACAAGAGTTAAAATGGCTCCCAATTCGTCTTCGCCGGAATGCACATATACTATCACTATTGTACAAAATTCTTAATCATCCCGCATCTCCCGCATATCTGAGAGAAAGGTTTCAATACCTGTTCTCCGGAGAAAGATCAAAAAGATCACTTAACTCCCATCTTCTTAAAATTCCTGCTCACAATACTGGAGCTTACGGTGACTCCTTCACGGTCCGGTCGGTTAGGCTGTGGAACGCACTGCCACAGAACATATGCGCCAGTCCCACTATTGGTACCTTCAAGAAGCGGTTGAAAGAGCATTATCTATCCCTGTAATAACATTGAGCTATATATATATATATATATATATATATAATATATATTATTTATGTATATCTAAGTAGGTATGTATTTTTATTCTGTTATCTAGTTTATGTAGTTTTTGTTTTCCTTTTTACTTCGTGTTATTTAGGCTTTTTGTAGTTTATTTTGTGCACATATATAGACCCGTTTTTCTACTGCTTCTCCTATACCCGAAGGTTTGCTGGAAGAAATCTCTTACAGAGATAAGCTCGCCTTTGTACATGTAATTTCTTATGTAATGTCCTGTTAAAAGTCTTGTGTGCAATAAAGTATAATTAAGATAACTTAGTATACATTGTATCAACTACGATTTTACCTCCTCGCTTCGTCCGTTTACATGTGTATCTTTTATGTGACTCAAGTGGGGTGGGTTGGACTGTCGAATACGATTGTATAAAATGGCATCGACGGTGATAATCGCCGCGACATCGCCACGATTGCGCAGCGTCGTCGCGCAATCGCATCGCTTTCAAATCGCTACTGTGATAGGGCTCTTTTACCTCAAAATGTTGGCTTAACAAGTGCAAGAAAGCCAGCACTGAACGCTGAATGGAGCTAATAATAAGCATTATATCTGACGATAATGGCCTTCGGAAGTCGGGGATCGAAATTGAAAATTATCTCTTTCATCTCGACACAAATCACTGATATTAGAATTCTTGATTGACAAAGTATAATTTACTTTCGCAAACTTTGTGAAATCTTCGTAGACGATAAGTAAATATGGGCCTGTCCTCAGGGCCGGACTTAGAGACCCAGGACCCAGTGACAATTGGGGCCCTCCGTCCTAAAGCCATTTAGAAAATTTAGCAAATAAAACGCAGGGACAGAAAATATAATTTTGCCAAAGTATTCCCCTTAGCTCTCCACTCTTCCCTCAGCGTTGTTACCTCCTGCCAACCCTGTAGAAAGGTCGCGAGGTTGTTCCGCTATCTCCACTTGGGTCGGCAACGTTTGCGATATCCGTCACGTGGAACCCAGTCTGTGGTAATTTTGGCCAACCTGTCTGGCCCAATTCCAAGTCAGGGGCCTAATTATGCGCCCCAAATCCTGTCGGAATCATGACGGTTGCGATTGATGATTAGATGATGATGACAGTTCAAGTAGCTAGATAGTAACAAGTAGAATCGCTAAGTACAATGCCCGACAGGTAACTTGTACAAAAATCTGTGCTGTCGGGATGATTTTATGCTGGCCACGTAAGAGCAAAAAGTTTTTTTTATTTGTTAACTTGACTAAACTAAAGTCCGAAGAATTTTAAGCCACATCCCGCATTCGCCACCAATGAGACCCGTAATGCATCAATGCGAAGTCAAAGTAATTTGTTCAAGATATTTGTCGGGCATTATATCATGAAGGGGGGTATTTCGGGTCTCATTGGTGGCGGATGCGGGATGTGGCTTCCTACACAATACTTTCACTGAATTGTGTACCTACTTACCTACACAATATAAAGGACATGAGACAATTATTAATATCTCTGTCATAAGATGATACGACATGACATGAATGTGGTGTAACATTTCCATTAAGTTTTTCTCTTGTCATGTGTTATTTTGTTACATGTACCTTTTCTGTCTTCTCATTCTGAATTTACAGTAGTTTAGTATTTAGTAGCTTAGCAGTAGTACTTTATTTGAATAATACTACTTCTCGTGAATAATTTTTAATGAGACAATTCCTTAAAGCACCTACAAAATATACATTACATGAACTTACGCCTGTATCCCGGAGGGGTAGGCAAAGACCAGTGTTTGCCATTTGCCACGATCGTGACATACCTCTTTCGCTCCATGAACATTAATTAGTCTGGATGCACGCACGCCGGTTGCGGGTACTTTTTATCTTGCCCTTTGCTAATACATTCCCTATTTGTCTAAAGTACAAAATATTTATTTAAAGAAAGTTACAAAATATTGACAATTTTACCAGTTTTGTTGAATTTAGTACTTGAAAAGTATTATTATACTTTATTGCACACAAGACATTTAACATTTCATTTACATAAGAAATTACATGTACAAAGCCGAGCTTATCTCTGTAAGAGATTTCTTCCAGCAAACCTTCAGGTATAGGAGAAGCAGTAGAAAAACGGGTCTATATATGTGCACAAAATAAACTACATAAACTACAAAAAGCCTAAATAATACAAAGTAAAAAGGAAAACAAAAACAACATAAACTAGATATCAGAATAAAAATACATACCTACTTAGATATACATAAATAATATATATATAGCTCAATGTTATTACAGGGATAGATAATGCTCTTTCAACCGCTTCTTGAAAAGTATTCAAATAAATCCTCGAATTAAAGGTAGTCCGGACAAGCGTGAAACATCTTCAGTCAAAAGGCTTTAAAAGCCACTTCTTTCGCCGTACCGAAAACACGAAAACGATTTACATAATCGGCGGATCTCGCCGGGTCCTGCCGAGCTCCATAATCCTTGTAATTGCGTCTCCAGGTGCCGGACGCAATTAGACCCTGGATAGACTTGAGAAGCCAGAAGGTTATCACTGAGATCAATCTTCAGTTGGCTGCCAAGAGTTATATTAGAGTGCCTTATCCTAAAACGATCTGCATAAAATTTGGCACAGATATAAAATATAGCCTGGATCAGTTTTTATCCCAGAAAAATGCACATTACATTTTCCACGCGAACGAAGTCATTGGGAACATGATAGATAATTATTACCTACGTTTGTGGGGTTTCCTAACGTCACGACCATGGTTCAAATTAAGAAATGACCCTCTGTACGAGTGCATGTACCAACTTCCCTCTTCAACTACTTCCGGTGGGGGCAGGGGGGGCAGTTTCCGGTGAGAAACAATTTGAGTCGGCAAAGTGTGTGCTCTACCGGAAAAGATATTGCGACATGTCACGGCCTCGCGGGGGCGTGCAGCGTGTCACTGGATTGGGTAAACTGAATTACGCTTAAACGTGAGCAGTTTTTTAAAGCTTTTGACTTTATCTGGATAAAGAACAGTGGTTTTACGATCGCTTTTCCAAATAATCTTGCCAGTTGTATACTGTGTAACTTAGATATTTAAGATTTTTTATCTACACTAATGTTGTAACATTCTACTTATGTTTTCAATACTTGACTTATAATTACTACTGTTATAGCGCAGACAACAAAACACTCAATTTAAGCAATTTCACATGATGGTATAATATTCACATCGATATCGTAAAATCTCATTATAACATCAATAAAACGCGACCAACTTGATTGCAGGGCCAATCAGGTTGGTCGCGTTTTATTGAAGCGCGCAGCTGCGCTCTCATTGGTTAAATTTTAATGGCGGCAAAATCACTGTGATTATACACGTACGCGTGAATTTAATTTTTAATTGCATTAGTGAAGATAAAGTAGTGTATGCAACTGCATATAACACGGGTATTAAAACACTCGTTACTATTATGAAACTCGCTGCGCTCGTTTCATAAACTCACACTCGTGTTTTAATACCCTTCATTATATGACAGTTGCATAAACTACTATTATGTATCTTTATAATGTGTGGTATGCAATAAAGAGTATTAATCTAATCTAATCTTACCTGGCTCTTATGAGTACAGCCCCACTTCTATCAGGGAAGGACAGGATAAAAAATACTCGAAGCCGCCGAGCGAGCATGTAGTGACTAATGAATGTGAAACGAAAGAGGTTTGTCAGGATAGTAGCAAGTGGCAAACCCTGAACCCAGAGTTTCATCATCATCATCATCATCATCATTCAGCCACAAGAAGTCCACTGCTGGACATAGGCCTCCTCCATGGATTTCCAAAAAGACCGGTTGGAAGCGGCCTTCATCCAGCGCCTTCCTGCCACTTGGATTAGGTCATCTGTCCATCTTGTGGCTGGTCGTCCTACGCTGCGCTCGCCAATATGTGGTCTCCAATCGAGAACTTTTCGGCCCCGTCGGTCATCAGTTCTGCGTGCTATGTGCCCCGCCCACTGCCACTCCAACTTACTAATCTGCTGGGCTATGTCCACGACTTTCGTTCGTCTACGGATCTCATCATTTCTGATTCGATCTCGTAGCGAAATTCCGAGCATAGCCCTTCATCATAAAATTCTGAGTTTATTATGATTATTTCATATACATTGCGCAGCAGAGACTTCCCGTTAATCTTTGGGTTGATCGGCTTTGCAATGTACACCGAATTGTGCAATGTACATAGTAAACCTTGAATTGTAGTTGTATGAAACAGGACCTAGATCTCTGCCTATCCCTCTGACCTCACGCTTATATCCAAAGCGAGGTTGTCTTTTTTTTAAATCCACCATTAATTTTAGGTTCACTTCACTTTTATTTTAGTTAATTTTATTTTTATTTAGTGAATAAAGAGTAACACCTTCTACCATAAATAAATAAAACAATAATAATAACAATAACAATAACTTCTTATGATTTTTTTTTTAATTGCCAATGGCTCTTCTAACTAAACTCTTGAATCAATTTAGAAGTACGATCACAAATTTATTTAACAGGCATATTATTCGGCGGTATCACGTCTGATTACCATGCCAGAGGTCGTGGGTTCGATTCTCATTTGGGGCCGGCGTACATTCACAGTCTGGGTGTATTTCCATGTTTATGATGTCCTTGTCGGGTTACCATATGATAGCACAGGGTATCTTAGTTTGGGACCAGGAGAAGTGATTGTGTTGTGTGGAATTTTTTTTAATTTTTTTTTTCTCTTTTATTTATTCCAGGATATTCCAGGATGTATGTGCCAAACACGTAAAATGTGATTGACTATAAAAGTAGATTAGTGGCTACAGAAAGATGTTAAAAACTTAAGCTCCGTCAACTTCTCTAAGTGAGGTCGGCTCCACGGTAAATAAACTGTCGAGCAAATGCGGCGCGTCTCTTCCAGGATCTTACACAGTGTGTCCCAAGCAGTAGACTTTAATGACCATAGCTGGGTTAAGGGTTTTTAGGCGTTTAATTTTAAGTCCTAAATCTTCCAGTCAGGACGATAAGGTTGAAAGAATTGGGCAGATTACATTTTTGCTTGTGTCTGAATGCAAATTAACAATTAGTTAAAATTTTATTACACTAATGGCTAATGAATTAAAAAGTGAATTAGAGGTAATAACTAAATGACGATACCTATATATTTGTTCATGCTAAATGTTAGTAGGATTAAATCGTATCCACGTTCTTAGCACAGAAATTGCGTACTGTATGAAAGATTTTAGAGAGACCTCAAGGACATAGCACACAGCGATGGGTATCCTCTGCACCAAATCTGCCCCAGAGTTAGTCCTAAAAGACGCATGCAACATCTTAGGCCGTGTCTTCCGATACTATCAGGTAAGAGCCGTCAAGTGAGAGCCTATCACACATAAAAAATAATGGTACCTCAAATCCCATGTTTTTGAACAGTCAAGAGCAGGTAAACCTTTAATTTGTGTTTCAATGTCACCCATATCGTAACTGAGCCGAGTGCTGTCTATATGTCCACAGTACACATTCATTCATTATGTCGCCTACGGATGTCTATCAGGGTTCAATGCTAACCTCAAGGAAAATAATCGTAAAGAAACATGAGTGCCGGAGGAGTTCACATGAAATTGCCAGTCCGCGGTTGGCGCGCGTGATGATTAAGCCCATACTTTCTTTCAGAGAGAATGTCTGTGCTCTACAGTGGGACGTAAATAGGCTGCATTTATATTCAACGACTAGCTGGCTATTTAAAACGTTGTTTTGCCATATTAATTAGCCTACTATACGACCTATTCTCAGACCTACCAAATATACACAAAAAGAATCGTATAAGTGAAGGATTCTAACGACTGAATCACGAGCCTAGGGAGTCCACTCTAAAAAGCATGTTTTATTCACTAAAAACTGTGAATAAAAAGGCCTTTTAATCACTATTTGGGGTTTGAATTTAGAACTCGACATTCGACCTCCATCTTAATGCTATACAGCCTCATTTCGCAAAAAAACTCGATACGAACTCCTAGTGCGAAGATTACTCGACATACAAACTCCTTGTGCAAATAACTCCTTGAGATTTGATTGGTCGACATTTTGGACAAGGTATTTAGTTGTAGAATAAAAACCGTTTAGTGTTCTTTGCTGTCATTAGTAAACAAGTTGACCATCCTTATATAACAATAACAAAATTACTGTTAATTTTAGTTATTGTTCCAATTATAATAGGCATTTCAGTTAATTTAACCTTCTTTTTTTTTCATTAAATTCTATTTTCGCTGAAATCTTTCGTTTTCTTGTAGTCATGGTGTAAAGTATAGTATGCAACTCGTGAATAAACGGATTCATATCGAGGGCCATGAATCACTCGTCAGTGAAGGATTCTTACGCTTGAATCACGAGCATAGTAGTGATTACATACTCTTTGGCGAGTTTCACTGTTTTTATTGAATAAAACAAGGTTTTTAGGGTGGGAATGGTAGTATAAACGATGTCTTCTAATAAATATGAATATTTAAAACGTTTTCCATTTTTCATGCAAATATCAACTACCTATGTGTGATTATTCGTGGTGGGTGGTAACAAAGAGATAATGTTTTTTGTCTCAGAATATTATTAAGTTTCGGAACGCAACTATTGGTATTTTTTTTAAGGTTGCGTTGTTATATTGTTTGTATTGAACGTTTGCTTCTGACACTTTTGTTTTAAATAATAAATTTAATAATAATTCATTCAGTTCTTTTATCACCTATAAATTGTGCAGTACTAATTTTACTTACAATGCATTAGCAGTTTATTTGTATAATTCTTGTTAGTAAAACAACTAAGAGACTTACAAAAAGAGACACAATTTTGCACACAGTGTAACCCGACGGAATTATTAAGGCACATCGCAATATGGCGGATCCCACGGTGACGCTTAGTGCGTACACTGACTGGTACTTCGTATTGTATCCGTCATTGTGCTAAAATCACTGTTCAATGACCTCACAGGTTATGGCGAATTTCTTAGCCCCTAGAACTTAAGCGTGATATTATGTAGCCTATATGTTACGCGGGAACCTAAGCTATAATTCTGGTGAGTTTTACTTCATTCCGTTTAGTGGTTTTTGCGTGATGCATGTACAAAAAAAAAAACAGATTGAGGTAGACCTGTATCAGTCAGAGACAAAGTTTACAGATTTCTTGATGAGGGAATTAGTGCAGCATACGAGAATTCGATCTATCATTGAAAGTTGCCGCTAGCTGCATTATCGAAATCACCAGAGCGATTAAACTTTAATATCCATTACGGGATGCAGCTGAGCTCTGGACGGCTAGCACGCGCCCGCCTCTCTATCTTTTAGATTTATTTGCTTACATTGTGGCTCTAAAATCTTCAATCAATCAATCAATCAATATATTTATTGCCATAAATTACATTTGTTTTCGCACGTTTCTCTTTAAGCTTAAGACAATAGCTTAATATAGGTACAGGCACAAAATACTCTATACACTACTCGCACACACACACACACACATACGCCACCACTTCACCATCGCCGGTCTTTTCTGTTCACTTGGTTATAAATTTAATTCCTAGTGCTCAATAACCTCTATTTTTATTAACTCGAAAACTGAAGGCACAAGATTAATATCATTCAAGAGTTGAACATTTTAACCATCTCACTTTCCAAAGTAGACTGGGTCTACGTAGACATAGAAATAGACGTAATTTATTAATAATATTATTTATATATCAATTTGAAAGATAATAAATTATATTAATAGCTATAAAAATAAAATTAATTCATCGGAATACAGAAAAATACAGAATAATGAAAAATGCATCATAGGCCATATGAAATCAGCATAAATCTAACAAAAAAAAAACACCAAAGAACAAAATAAAATACTTAAATTCTTAATAATAACTAACCACCTGACGTAGGCGGCGGTAGCCTACTGGGTAGAACATTGGACTCTGAAGCGGGAGACCCAGGTTCGATTCCCAGTGCGGGCGTGTACCTATGACTTTGTTTTCTAAGTAATGTACATTTGTGAAATTATAGTAGCAATTCCACTCGCTAACGGTGAAGTAAAACATCATGAGGAAACCTGAGTGTCCGAGCTATTTATATAACTCAGTGCTTGAAATCGCCAATCCGTGGTGGGCACGCGTGGTGATTAAGCCCAAACTCGCTCCCTGAGAGAAGGCCTGTGCCCTACAGTGGGACGTGTATAGGCTGCTTATGCTATGCTTTGCTTATGCTAACCACCTGTCTGCTGCAGGTGAGACCCAAATCAAACAATGTATAGTCCGCACAAATGTTTTGGCGGTAACGTGAATATAGTCACAGATCGTATGCACATCGCTTACTGTCTTTACAGTGTACGTGTGAGTAAATGACGTAGTGTGATAGTGTGTGCGTAGTAAATTACGTAATAATATATAATAAAATTCCGACAATCTACAAACAATTAAACACAAATGTATTTAAGACACGGTTCAAAAAACTGCTTATTGACAAATGTTACTACAATCTTAATGAATTTCTAAATGACACATTGTAATTAATTTTTTCTTTTAATTTACTGACCATTACATTAAAGACATGTGCCTGTCTACTTTTTGACCCAATTTGATCATAATAATAAAGTGTAATTTTTGGCTTGACATACTTTTATAACCTTTTTATGACTGATTAATAATTACTGTGATGGCGAAACTCTCTTATTTGCACGCCACCTTCTGGCAAAACATATTGAAGCAAAACTAACATGACAATGTTATATTTAAGACCATAGTAATGCATGCCACTGTACTATTGACACATGTTTATGCGAATAAATGAATCTTTATCTTTATTTTTATTAGGCAATGACTAAAGTACTCAATTACTCACAAAAACACTGTAACTGTGACAGTAAGCGATGTGCAAACGATTTGTGACTATGTTCACGTTACCGCCAAAAAGATCTGTGCGGACTAATAACTCATTGCGAGTTATTTAACTCAGTCCCGCGTACTTAGCAGTGCTCAGCAGTCGGGTTGTTGGTTATTTTCTATTTCAGCTTATACCAAGTTACACACTAGCATCACCACGCTACTAGTATGGACGAATAGAATTAAGGACGCAGGCGGATTTAAAAAAACAATCCTCGAAACGTGACGAATTTCGGTGTAGCTCGCTTGTTCGGACAACTCAATTAGTATGGACCGCGCAGACTTTGTCACTGGCCTCATATTAAATTCTATGCGGCTATTAAGCTAGGCCTTTGACAAAGCCAATAATAATAAAAATCTAGGCTTTGGTAGCGTTGCTGTGAGAGGACAGACTGGTGGTTTCTTGTTTTCAAATAAATTGTTTGTTTTTGAGAATAACATTTTTGGAAGTGATATTACAAAATGATGCACTTGTATGAAACCTTTCGTTGATTTAGAATTTTTTGTAAAAGAAGTTAATAAATTCTCAGTTTACCTTTAACTGCGTGCTTAATGTGTAAAAATAGAATGTTGCTAAAGCTTTGAAACAAAAATGTGGAAAAACTTAGTCATAAAATAAAAAAACCCGGCTGCTAAGAACTTGTGAACTTCTTAATGGAGTTAAGTATTTATAATTCCAGTGACAACTCAGCATCTACTCGATTTCTTGCAGGTCGCAGATCAGTTTGGTCTCGCCTCCTGAGGTTAACATTTTTATGGAGTAAATAGGGCCTTGTTCAGGTACGTCTTTTTAGTGGAAGGATTACAATGAGCGAAACACAATGACGCTGTCGTCCACAACAAAATTTTATTTCTTGTGAAATATGTAGGTTTGCCAGGATCGTGTCAAGTGGAAAACCCTGACCTGTGCCTACCTCTCTGGGATACAGGCTGCCGGGTTTTGCTGTGTAAAAATTGTATTACCGCCATGCAGAATAGAATTTTGTAAAAGAGGTTGCTATCGTATGCTCATAAATATATATAATAAGCTCCCACAGTCAACTAAGTACCTGCCTTTGACTCGATTTAAGGTCTCACTACATAAATGGCCAATTGAAATGTGTTTCTATAATGTGAATGAGTACCTCTCTTTAAATAGAATAAATATGTACTGAGAAATAATATTCGAGCATTGAGCATCACGTAATACCGGGTGGCATTTTAGTCTACCGCAAAACTTTAACGGGGCTTTATACTCATAAATATAAACAACTTTTACTATGGGGCCAAACAAATCAGAGCAAAAAATAAATGAGCTGTTTCATGTATAAGATAGAAGCAGTACTGCACCAAATGTATGAAACAGCTGATTTATTTTTTGCTCTGATTTGTTTGGCCCCATAGTAAAAGTTGTTTGTATTGACGAGTAGAAAGATCCCTCAAAGTTTGGCAGGTGACTAAAATGCCACCCGGTATATATATAAATATATATACATATATAAAAGAATATAAGCGGATATGTAAAATAATTGGACTATTTTATACATTAGTTCTAAACATAATTTTTGCATATCTGGACGGGTGAAATGTGTAGATCGTTTTTTATTATACTGACTACCAATTGTACGACGTTTCAGGCAAATAAACTATTTCATTTCATTTCATTTCATTTCATTTCATTCAATGTATACTCGCATCGTCAATACCTTCATTTGACATAATCAAGTCTGGAGCGATTTGTCAAAAACGACCCTCCTTTGCGTTCGCAGTCGGGTAAAAAGGGATCAATTTCAACACCTGTGAAGTACGAGACTAGCCAGTTCCACGTTGGCGATGACCGTAATTGCTCGGCATCGTTGGACTAGCATTCATAAAACGTTTACACAACTTTCGCTCAGAGGTCTTAGTCAATGTATGTATGACACTACCAGGGCCGCGTTTCGTTCATCGATGCATATTTTAGCTCCGTACTTGTTAATCTGTGGGTTAATCGACTTTGCAACGTAGATCGAATTGTCATAGTAAGCCATGAATTGTAGTAGACACACCGCAGGCTACATCTATGGTCCTATTTTATTTATTTGATTTGTCTGTGTTGTGTATTTAGTTTTCCTTTTGTTGTGCATATTATGTTACTTATCTGTTTATTTTGTTTCTGTGTCTTGTTGGTATAATACATGTGTTTTTTTTTCTATGAAACAGGCCCCAGTATGTAATGTTAGTATTGTCGTCCATTATGACACCTCCAGTCTGAAAGTGGTCATTGTCAGCTTTACCGCAAAAGTTACTGGGATCTAAATAGGTGCCAAGTTCTAGCTGTAGAAATGTTTAACTTTACACTTGTATGTAAAGTAAGCTTATTGGGTTCTTTGCTACTCAATTGTTACTTTGAGGTCATAACTATGTAATAAGGTTACGTAGGTATTCGTCGTTTGGTTCAGAAGGCATCTGATGAATAAATAATTGATGGATGCGTGACGAATAAATAAGTTTAAAATTATGTTCAGGCAGGCGAGAAATTAAACAACGATGTTAAAATACAAAACGAAAACATTTTATTGACGCTGTTACAAACCAAATTAACATTTGAAACAACACTTCTGCTTACATACTGCTTAGAGTCTGGCTAATATATAATTCACAATATTTATTTTAGGTAATTATTTGAATTGCAAAAAATTATATTATTACACATTTATTACTAGAAATCGCTAAACAAGAATAAGATACAGTGTCGACAGCATATAAACTTTGACACATAATTATGTATAATCTACTTTGCAACAAACATTTCAAAATGACACCAAACATTATTGTACTGATGAATGAATGGCTGATGATGATGATGATGATTATTATTGCAGTTTAAATAAAAATATTTAAAATAAAAATATTTAAAAACTTTTCTTTAGTTAAATCAGGTGTGACTAGAAAAGTGATGAGATCAACTTAAATATGTGCCTTCTGGCAACACTATAGTTCTACATTTAATTTTGACTAATTTATTGCACTGCCCGATAGGTCAGTCTTAATCCAATAATCCAAATAAATGCCCTTCGTATATTTATTATTACAAATTAATGTTTGAGAAAACTACCTTACCGAAATCTGACTTCACAGTGTTGCCTTACAACTAACGTTCGTTTTAATATTTACAATGCCGAAATTTAAATGTAAATAATATCAATATAAAAAATTTGAATGATGTTAATACATCCAAATTATTTCAAAGAAAATGGATGATTCTTTGTGAATAAAAATCTTCACTAATTATGATTTTACTAGATTAACAATTATCGTGGTGTACTTAGATTAGGACACAAATATTGATTGTTGATTAATACTTTTATTTTGACTTCCTTTATATAAAATAATGGTAAATCTATTATTAAAATGAATATTTTAATACCTATCAGTAAGTATGACGCAACATTATGTGAAAAATATGACGAATGTGATTTCGTAATATGACGTTATAATAAGACATAACTTTTAACTTTTGGTCCTTACATCCTACATGGAGAAAAAAAAGGGGAAGAGGTAATGTAGTGAGTAAAGTTGTAATACATTCGTTTCCAATAAAACCATCGACTTCGTACATTAATGCCAACAGCACAAAAATGGTTACTGAGTGAAAAAAACGATCTCAATCAATATAATATGTTCAAGGATAAAAAGGACTAGACTGCGTTTTGGAACAGAATAAATGAAGATATATGGGTATATTGGTAACGGCGAGCAAAACATAGATTTTGCTATTTATGGCATAAGTGGATGCTTTCCATTTCATTTGAAATTGGAGTTTAACTTTAAGCAATTACTAAGTATTTTACAGTGATAGTTACTAATGTTAATTTCTAACATTGTAGAATTTACCTATCAGATTGTTGGTCTTATTTTCACAATATTTTTACACTCGAGTGACCGGAGCTCTGATGCAATCGAACCTCTTTTACAATTACTACTTTCAATAATATTTCTACTTCCAATTTTATTTCTCAACAATTTGATTTAATATCGACATCCTACACTTTAACGTCAAACTTGTCTAACAACTTATTACTATCAGGAGTATCATCATCTGCAAACTTAATATCGTTTGACGATCCAGAATCATCTGCAAATCTCAAATCAGAAGATAAGTCTGTAGATGTTTTCATTTTATCAGATTCTTTAGTTTCTCTTACACTGTCGGTAACTCTTTTTAGAGTAGAATTATCGGAATCTCGGTTTTCTTTTTTATTTTGGACTTTGTGAATCTTGTCCAAATTCAATTCTTTCAAAGGTATATCTTGATATTCCACATCTTTCTTTCTGTTTCTATTTCTCTTCGATAACTTTGGTGAATGCTGCAAGTCACTGATACTGAAATTCAAAGGATGTATCAGGCTGGCCTTGTCAATAACTTTTCGGAGGTTCTTGGCGGAATCGCTAAGTTTATTTGGTCTATAATCGATATTTCTTTTCAGTGTGCTGGATAACGGTCGGTCTTCTGGTGATTCAGTATTACTTCCTGGGTCTGGATGGAGTTCCTTTGGAAGAATCTCCTGCAACAAAATGACGTGGTAAGTACCAATACAAATTGCCTAGTAACTAACTGCCTCGTCTATCTAGCTTTAACTAGCTTGATTGGAAACACAGATGATGGTGCAATTCTTTACATTTAACAATCAGAATGTAAAATCTTTACATTGAAATAAATTTTTGATTTCTTATTTCCCGTTAACAAAATAACAGGTGTTTTCTGTTTGTTTGGTTGCTTTCATACACGGTATAGTACATGGTGTCGTAGTTTGGGTACAGGAGAAGTGATTGTCGTGTTGGATGTTATTACTCATTAATTTCGGCATTGAAATATTCAACTATTTTACTTTAATTTCCAATAAGAATAAATGTGGAGTTTCTTTGTTAGCTTCTTCTCCACATAAACTATTATTTGTAAAACTAACAACTTCAACTTTCATTAAGTAAACTTTCTTTTTCATCATCAACCCATTATGTCCCCACCGAGGGGCACGGGTCTCTTCCCTGAGGAAGGTGTAGGCCATACTCCACCACGGGGGCCAAGTCCGGATTGGTGGAGGCTTGTAGACTAGTGGCTCGTCTACTGTCAGAAGTTGTCAAGCCGCCCTAAGGCCTCTGACTTGGCTTAACGACTGCCATCTATCGACGGCAGCCGGCACCAACAGCTTAACGTGCCTTGCGAAGCACGGTAATAAACTTTCTTTTTATAATGAATAAAATATTTAAGTTTGAATTTTACCTCATACACAGGTGTATCAGCTTCATCAACTTCTTGGACGGCTTCACCTTCCTCTAAAGGTGGTATCCATACCAGGAATGCTGGGTCCATTCCCAAGTAAGAGCCAGGAACAGATCCTGGAAGACAATAGTAGCCTTAATTGGAGGGCTATTTGTATCGCCAAATAATGGCGATGTAGAGAACTTCTTAAGTAAAAAAAGATCGACATCATTAAGTTTTTTGTAGGATTTGTCCTAATTCTTATAGTCTACAATACCCGACTGAGACATTATTTCTCAAAATCTGAACATAAGCTAAGAAATTACGAGGAAACAGAATCGGAGATACAAACATACATACGAGTCAAACCCTTTATCCTCCTTCTGCGCTACGCCGCAGACAAATAAAAAGCCCGAGGATGGGCTCATAACTCACCGGCATTATTGACCTCGTAATCGTAGTAGTCAATCTCCATCTCCGGGTGCGAGGTGAGACTCAAGTCTGAGCGCAGCAGGCGGCGGTTGCAGCTCTCCTTGGTGTGCTTCGGGTTCCCGCGGATACGCGCCGCTGAAACGCCGCTCAAGGCGGGCGAGTACCAGCCCTGGGGATGGGAATCCAGAATTTGTAGTAGGTAGTGTAACGAGAAACTGGACTAAAAAAGTGACTAACGTCGAAGTTTTAGACAAATTCACAAGAAGGTGGAACTTGCTCGCACCATTAGCCAGCGAAAAGTAGCCTGCTTAGGTCATACGCTACAGAGCAAGAGATACCATTTGCTGTAGATCCTTATGATGGGCAAGATGGAAGAAGAGAAAAGGCCGGGAAGAAGGTACTGGGGCGAGAAGAGATAATGTTACATACTTATATGACTATGGATGTGTGGGTGAGCTGTCACCACACTACAATGGAGGGGCACTTTAAAAAAAGAAAACTGTTTCTACTTTGTACACTGTGGTAGCTGGCCGGCACAATCGTCCACTGCTCTATAGGCATGCCGCTTGTTTATTATTCATTTTAATACCTACTTTTAAGAATGGTGCACATTCTAGAATATAAATGTACCAGGACGTACTTAATTCAAGAAACATTATTCTTTCTTTCCTCAGCCATGTTCATACAGTCGCTATAAGCAATCTGCCTCAGATCATCGGTCCAATGATCTAGTGAGTAATTAAGTAAACAATCCAGTAGAAGTCGTCCCTTAAACCCTTGATTACGATGTATTTAGCTGTCAGGTAGCCTATCTCCCTCTAATATGGTTGAGACTGGCGGAGGCTGATCCTTGCGTTATGCTCGTGAACGGGTGCTGTCCATATGTCAGGCTGAGGCATTGGTGTTTTCCTACTTTTTTTAAGAACCAACAATCAAGAATATTTATTGTGAGCTTAGACATGGGTCACACATTTAGCAGTAACAGTTGCTATTTAAAATAGATTCACCAAGTCTTACCTTAACAGGTGTACTCACATTCATTCATCCTTCACATAATAACATTATAAAATAAAATTAAGAAGAGTGACTTATGTTTTATGATTGAAAGTAGCACCCAAGAGATGTTGTTAAGCAGACACTCGTACCAATTAATGTATTATAGGTAATGATGGTCAGAGTGGTGTTTTTATTCGCTGCCTTTCTCTTCACTAAAACTCAGCTTAAAGGCAGCGACTAAAATTGTACATTGGCGCTCAACAAACAAAATGTAAATTGTTTACGTTGAAATGTTTACATTATCAAAATTTACATTAGTCAAAGTGGCGGCAGAAGTAGACGACGAGGCTCTGCTCTCGCAGCGTTCCTTCTCCCATACGCTGTCCCTGTCTTTCTCGCTGCAACTGTCTCCTTCTCTCTCGCTCACGCTGCTTATGCTCGTGCTGCACTCCGCTGTTGTCGTCTCGCTCTTGGTTGAATGTTGCGGCGGAGACTTCACCTGTATTTGAGGTTTGTAGTGAGACTAGATTTCGAGATGTAAACTCAATTTGTTCATCAGCATTGAAGGCATTGATGGTAGAGGTCGTAAACGCAAATTTAATAAAATTATCTTAAGCGGAATTGGATCTTGACATTTGCAAAAAAAAAAACATTACTTAAAAAATAAGATAAGGTAAGATTTATTGTTTATTGTAAACCAAGATAACGTAATTAGTAAACTTCTTTATTTAATTTTAAAGAAGACTAACAGAGCAACGGAACAAAACAGAAGGAAAATGTCGACACTTTAATTAATCTGCACACTTTTTTATATGTTTGCGAGTTTTTTTAAGCATGGTAGGTGTACCGTTACTTTAACAATACGAAAGGCTACGCGCTAGAAATATTTTCGCAGTGTTGTGCTGTGGGCAGAAAAAATGCTAGCTCAAATACATATAGGTACTAGTTTACAATGTTGTTAAAAATAATTTTACCTAAGTACAAAACTTTTTTTTATGTAGCCTATCATCTACATCATCATCATTTAGCCACAAAGAGTCCACTACTGGATACAGGCCTCCTGCATGGATTTCCAAAAAGAAAGGTTGGAAGCGGCTTGCATCCAGCGTCTTCCTGCGACTGTAGCCTATATACGCTGATTACTTTGTGGTTTGAAAGCCGCGGTTATGTAATTAGTAATTAAAAATGGCGTCTATTTAGACTATTACTCTTAAGTACAGACGTCAATAAAAAAAAATATTGAGAAATTTTGTTTCGAGTTGGGAAATGTTGTTTAAAAAATACACAAACAATTAGTACCGCCTCTCCGTCTAACAGAACAATTTCCCGGGGCCCCGCGGCACGCACGCACCGCTCTAGATGGCTACTAATGGTTCTAATAGATTCGAGTTTATGTCGAGATATTTTTGAAAAGTGCGTTTTTACAAAACAATATGCAAAACAATGTACCTGACAATAACTATCGAATACATCGAATATGCATTCGATAATTATTGTCAGGTACGTTTTTTGGTACATTTTGCTATGTCTTTCAAAACACCCAAAACAATGCAGTATACGTCCAGCTGCAGGGCACAGGCCTTCTCTCTGAGAGACAGTATCGGCTTAATCACCACGCGTGCCCACCTTGGATTGGCAATTTCAAGCGTTGAGATGTGTGAACACCTCAAAACAAAACATTAGAAATAAATAAACAAAGCCATTATAATCGAAGTAGCATCGAAAATCAAGATAGCCGAATTGGTTGCCGACCTTTGATAGAATGCGGCACACAAAGAAGAAGCTTTAATCAAATTAAAAAAAAACAATAATTTAATGTCGCTGTTTTACACGAAATCACAGTTCACCTGCTCGACAGCTATTGTCGTGCTCATCGTATGCGATCTCCTCAGCGGAGATGACGTCACTTCGCTCTCTCTGCCAGGCGGGGCGCTACTGGAAGACACTCCCTCAGGAGTGACGGTGGCCTGGCTGACGCCACTGTCTTTGCTGTCTACGCTTGTGTTGTCAACTGCTTCTTGCTCGAGCTCTGCATCCGATTGATCTTCTTGTGGATCTCTGGTAGAAAAAAATACTAGTTGTAGAATAAGAATAGATAAGTATGTGCTTACGTGGAAAAGTAAGATTGGGGCGTGGTAGTTAGTTAGTTTTTTTGTATACTAACAATCTGTTAATCAACTGTCAACAGCTGACAGTTGATCAAAGTTGATACTCAAAAACAACTGACAACTGTTAACAGAATATCAACTAATTTTATTCATCATCACCATCAGCCCACTTCTGCCCACTGCTGGGTACAGGCCTTTTCCCCATTACGTCATCTTTCGCGGTCTCTCGCCATTGGCATCCACCGGCCCTTTGAAGACTTGCTCACATCGTCCGACCATCGGGCTGTCGGTCTACCCACTGACGGCCGTCTGGTTCTTGGCCGCGATTCAGTTTTAATAACCTGGTCCACCTGCCATCTTCCCGCCTCGTCGGGAACTAACGATTACTAGCAATAATTAACATAGTAATATTTGGATATTTATTTAAACTGTCACACTTTACAACTAGTCAAATATTACGGCTACAAAAGTAAAATTAGTGTACGGGAATCCGGAGGACATGTAGGAAAGCCGTGAGATTACTCCGGATAGCCCGTCTCTTTCCAGAAAGCCAGTAGTGCTCTGATGTCACGCAGGCCTCCTGAAAGGATCCCAACGTTTTAATTATGTTGCTGGTTACTGCATTTTAAAAGGAAATATTATTAGATCGAATACATTCTTTATTGTACATAAAATTACAAAGTACCTACTAGACAGCATCAAAATGCCTCCAAAGATCACTTATCATTAGCAAATAGCATTCAAAGAGACACAGAAGACCATCAGCTCCTCCACACCGTCAACAAGGCAATTAGACTCGCAAACGCGGGCTCTCGACAAAAGCAGAAGTGAATTGATGCGTGCGGAAAACAATGGCGCACAGGCGACGAGCCGGGGGAATGTTAGGGATCCGCGGGAAGTTAGTTCTTTTCAACCGAATTAAAAAAAGAGGAGGTTCTCAATTCGTCTGTATTATTTTTTCAAAATGTATGTTCAGCGGTAATTACTACTTACGTTGGCTGACGAGCGGAGGCAGCGCATCGGTAGTCACCAATGACTCGTTTCAAAGTTACGTACCTAAATGAGTGTAGGTATTTGTTTTTGCTAACTTTGAAGGAAAACATCGTGAGGAAATTTGATGTTCTGAGGTGTTCACATATTTCACTGATTTCTACGTACGATGGCCCAAATATGAACTAAGTGCGGAAATCTCAGTAAAGTTCTGACTGACTACGTTGATCGATTCTTTACTTTTGTTAGAAACGGGGTAAATCCAATGGTGATCCAATGTACGTTTGGCTAAGGTCTGTTGTCGGGAACATTGATAAAATCATGTCTTTAATTCGCCACGGCATCTTCACGGCATTAAGGACCTAACCATACTGCGTTAAACAATACCGCCAGTAGCACCTAGAATTACAATTAGTTCTAGTATAGTTAAATCAATTTTAATTTTTCAATCTTAACTTCTGTTTATTGCGTATTTTAAAGGCGGTTTTTTAGTCTCTATCGATTTTATACTACGTATATTTATATAAAAAATAAGATTTAGTGGCTGGTTGGAGTACTTGTAGCTCAGAAACATCAGGGAATTGACGGAGGCAGACAGCGTTGAAGATCTACCCTTACTGGCCCATATTGGCCA
This sequence comes from Yponomeuta evonymella, assembly GCA_963969515.1. NCBI lineage: Eukaryota > Metazoa > Arthropoda > Insecta > Lepidoptera > Yponomeutidae > Yponomeuta > Yponomeuta evonymella. The sequence continues at coordinate 1,248,002 of OZ018351.1, read as the reverse complement.
ACTTACAGACGTATTTACAAAAACATTTAAAGGTTAACCTGTTGTTAACAGTACCTAGTCCATTTCAATCTCTATTTGGCTGTTAGTTTAGCACGTCAAGCGTGATATTCCGAGATGAATGTTTAGACGTTGTGTACATAAAGTGTATTTATTTTACTAGGTAATCATACCATTTCAAGAAGCTTTACTGTAATACATATCTTTATTAATCTACGCAATCTGAGGACACAATACGATTTCCATATTCGTTGATTAAGTTGCAGAAACAAAAATTCCAACGTGTTCAAAAACGTATTTATGTAGTGTAGAATAAACTAAACACAAATATAGTTTTCTTGACAGCTCGACTACTTAGAAACTCTTTTTTGGAATTTGCAACATGTGAGGGTTCAGAACCCCTCGTTTTATAAGCCGCTTGAGTCACCTTGTTTTCTATTTGAATATAGATGATAATGATCACCCTTTGAATGGGGAGTTCGTTAGTTAATTCATCGTGAGTTTGCCATGCGTAGTGTGCAGGTAGTTGTGTGAAGGGTAGGATGGATGGGAGACAGGGGCACGTTTGTAAGTATTAGTATAATGTGCCACAAAAGTAAATTGTGCTGTTGAATTGGTTCTGTTATGGGATATGATTGAAGCGGCGCCAGCGTGTCTTGGTTGATTTCTTCTTGCGATCTTTCCAATATAGGGTTGGAAAGTCTTCTGTTGTAACTATTGTTTCTGTAATAATTTTCTGGTGTGTACAGTAAAGAATATTCTTTTCTTATCTTATTTTAACGTTGTGTATTGTACTGGAGCGAGAAGAGAGCAGGTTACATACTAATATGGCTATCTTGTGGGTGTCACCATAAAAACCAGAAAAATCGTGCGGCCAGCAGAGGACTGTAGTCATCACAAGTACCGACATCGGTGTTTTTCAATTCAAATTCAATTAAATTTTTTTTAATTTAAAGTAGCACCGAAACTGCAACGTTACAAGTTAAACGAGGTGCCCATTTCAAAATCTACATTATTTTCGAGAAGAAATGGACAAAAAACTCCAAACTTAGTCACAAATTAACAGACTTTACATAAATATTCTAAAACCTGGAACTCATGTATTTAACTGGCTTTATTTCCAGACATCATTGTCATCTAAATATTTTTTATGTTATAGTAGCCCTTTTGGCACAAAGTGTGCTTTACACATGTTTTGAACCGCGTTTCTGGCAAGCTTATTATATCCTCAGGGATCTTATTGTAGAAACGTATAAATGCCCCATAAAGGATGTATTAACCTTTGCCGGCCTAAATTTTGGGAATGAAAGTTTATGTCTATTTCTAGTATTTACATTGTGTTGGCTACCTAAAATTTAAAAGTTACTGACTGGTAGCTGTTAGGATGTTAGTTTCTTTAAAGAAATCTCTTAACGAATCTCTACTGCCTAGCTTAGCTCTTCTGCAGGACGAAGATGGTCTCAATGTCTGCTGCCCGACCCCACAGTATTATACCATGGACATAATATGTATGCCTACCAGTTAATTTCTTGCACCACCTGTGATTGACTGGTAGAAAATGCTTGTAGCATTAAGTCCGGCACATTGCCATTGTATTTTTTACTTAAGTGCAATAAACGTATTGACAATAATAATAATACTATGGCAGTAACTATAATAAACAAGCCTGTCAATTGTGACATCAGCTAGTTCCCGGATTCTTTTAACTGCATATGCTGCAGAACTAAGCATATTTGCCATTTTTTCTATATGAGGATCTGATTGACGCTTTTCATCAATTGTGATACCTAGGAATACAGTTTCTTCTACAAGGTCTAGTTTCTCATTTCCCAATATAACATTGCTGTCAACCATTTTGACATTTGGTAGAGTGAACATATTATACATTTTGTCTTTTTTGAATTTAACAATTAGTTATTAGAAGTAAACCAACATAGTACCTAAGAGAGAGCATTATTTGTATCGTCAACGTTATTTTCTTGTCTCTTAATTTAAAAATAAGTGACGTGTCAACTGCAAATAGTACTATCTCTGACATGTTTTGAACCATGAACGGCAAATCATTTACACATAAGAGGAAAATGCGAAATAAACATATAGTTTTATTTCGCATATTGCTCCCCCGATCAGTATCTCGCAGGCGCAGAGAAAATTCGGCACAGAGAAGCACGTCCGACTACGTTAGACAGGAAAGTGCTCAAGAAGTCTGTATTATAGAAGAAATAGCAATCACTCACCTCTGCTCCCTCGTCTCGGTTCCGCGGACAGTATCTCACAGATGCGTGTTCCTTGCGCGGCCAGCAGTCATCATAAGGAGTACGTATTATACTTCTATTAACATAACATCGCTCACCTCTGCTCCCTTGTCTCGCTTGCCCGGTCAGTATCTCGCAGGCGCGTGTGCCTAGCGCGGCTAGCAGAGGGCAGCAGTCGACACAGAGAGGCGCCTCCGACTACTTCTGACAGTAGAGTGCTCCGGGATCCAGCCGTGGCCGCGCCCAGCTCCAGGGAGGCGGAGCAGGCTGGTGACAAGAGAATGTTGCAGCATTTTCTGACTAAAAACTACACTATCAATCAATCGGCCCGTCCTACACTGCGTTTGCCAGATCCTGGTCTTCACTTTGCACTCCATCGACCATCGGTTCTTTGGCATATGTGACCAGCCCACTGCCCCTTTAGCCTGCCAACCTTATACGCTATGTCAGTCACCTTAGTGACTTCACTTAAGTTGATTATAAAAGTTGTTATATTGCCGAATAAAATGACCTCATTAAATTCCACTGGACCTTTGAACGCGCAGCATAATTAACTTTTCCCGAAAAATTGCAGTCATTGGCCTGTTTCGCATTGGATGATAGCCTCGACGACACGGCACAAATGGATAGTTTCATACATTTAATAAGCCCGTTGTGTGAATCTTGTGTACCTTGTACGAATACTACTAAAACGATGTCTTTCCGCTACAGTCAAAAGGCTCACCATCGCTGTCAGTAAGCGACTCCTTGTCCGCCGCCCTCTGGTAGGCCCTGGTGCGGTGCGCCGAGTGCAGCGCGAGCGCCACCGCTGCCAGCGCCGCGGCGCCGGCCAGCGCCAGCGCGGCTGCGCGCGCGCCGCCACCCTCCCGCCACCAGCTGGCAGTCGCCACTGACGCCCAAGCGGCTGACGCGTTGCGGATCGGCTCTGGTTACATAAGAGTTGGTGAAAGAAACGAGTCACGAGTCGATGATGCGGATGCAGCTGAGATGCGATAAATAAAGTTTAAAAAAAAAACCTTGATTAATAAAGTCTAGTCGATGTGTTATGATAACAAGTACACTTCTAGTTATGAAAAATGTGGTCTAAGACGGTGCTAGAATGTATAATAATTTATGATATAATTTTGCTATCTGAAATTTAGCTATAAGCACTTACCATGACTAACCTGACTATATAAGCACTTGATGAGATAAGATAATTCTTTATTGTACACCGAAAAAAAAAACCATAATATTTACAAAGGTACATAGTTGGTACTTGAAATAACCCAATTGGTCACATACTACGAATAACTATCACTGAACACATACTGACTTGATGTAAGCACTTGCTGACTTAAGTGACATAAGCACATGTCATACTGACTTGAGTAGTCCGAGTTGAGTATCCGCCCGCACATTACTCGCCACCCTCGTAGCGCATAACATTATAAGCACTTACCGCTCTGACATAAGCACTTACCGACTTGAGTAGCGTGCGCTAGGAATCCACCCGCACAGTGCTCGCTGGTGTCAGTCGACCTAAGCTCCACCAGAATGTGTCTGCCGCCAGCTATCTCCACAGCCCCACCCTCGGTTGTGGTCTCGGCGTCTCCCGTCTACAGAAAAAAACGAAGGCAAGCATCAATCATGATAGTCGCATTTTTTTTAGTTAAATTTGGGTGTAAGATTTCTTTCTTGTGTTGCATGTGATTTTTGGCAATAAACTATTTTATTCTTTATTCAATCTATCGGGCGTTAATTACCTAACGCCATTCCTGTCTACTTTTCTCCTCTACTAACCGAAGTATAATATTCTCTATGATGTATCATTGGATTTTTTTTTAAGGAACATCTCTGAGATGCCAATTGCTCTGGACATATTGAGCTTCAACGTAACATGTTTTATTGTATATTTTTACAGAATTGTATGTGGTATCGTATACCGAACAAGGTAAGTACTTTATAAATGCACGATGCGTTCGAAACAGCTCAATCTCATACAAGTTAAGGGTTGGTACCGTGCCAATGATATGCAAAAAAAAAATACGTAATCCGATGTATTCTATTACCGATTTGGTTTCAGTGGCCAGTATTTTTTCTATCTGAAACGGCATTATGATATAGTTTGCCTACTCTGACAGCCAAAAAAAAAATCATTAGAGTTCTTAACCACCTAAACTTTTCATTGTAAATTTGGGGCCAAGTCCGCGACTTTAGCACACAGAAAGTTGAAACTAAACCTTAGGTTTTGCATTTTTAGCGATGTTGTCAGTGCAAAAGGCATTTGTTTTGCAAGTCCAAAGAAACTTCCGGCAGCGTACACAAGGCACTGCGCTAGTTGCAAAAGCAAACTTTCTGAAAAGTAATGAACCATGTGTGGAACAAGTGGCACACGAGGCAAAAGCTAAAGTATATGGATAAAGTTACAACAGATGTGGCGTCAAATGAAAAAAGAAAACCGGCCAAGTGCGTGTTGGGCCACGCGCAATGTAGGGTCCCGTAGAAAGAGAGTTTTCTTATCTGCTTTAAAGAACTAACAACTTCTCGAATTTATTTTAAATGGATTTTGTACGAAATTTTACTTTTATAAGTTGGTTGCATTTTATTTTCTGTGATACTTTTCCTTTTAAGCTCATTATATGTGCTGCTACCTTGAATTTTTTTACGTTTCTACAATCAACCGTTTAACCAGGAGAGGGTGGGGGACGCCCTACTCGGACAAAAATTTGCGCTTTAAAGCTTAATATTTCGCAAACGGGAGTTCCGTTACTTAAATGTTCTCATGATGCCCCACATGATGGGGTAGACGAGAAAAAAAATCCCCACTTTTCATGTCAGGTGAGGCAAAAAAAAATTTTTTTCTAACAATTTATTCTTTAACTTTGTCGGTGTGATAAATATTAGCTATAGCTTTCTAGCGCCACCGGTCTTTGCGCTAGGCCACGGACGCACTGACAGACAGACAGGCAGACAGGCTGACAAACAGACAGACAGATAGACAGACAGACGGACATGGCGGACTTGTCGGACTACGGAACCCTAAAAACTTGATATTTTATTTTGATTTTAGATACAGAGATAATTATTTTATTTGTTTATTATTTTATTGCCGCTGAAGTGAAGAGTATCGTTGAAAATGTCACTGAACTCGGCTTAAGCTGTAGCGCACGTAGGTAAATGTAATTTATTTTATTTTAAATGTAATTTAAACATTCTCTGTAACCAAAAGGAGTAATTGCGGTTTTGCTGTCTCATATTTGTTGGGAAATGATTATGTATGGGCATTCCTTTAAATTATACAGAGTGTGACAATATATCAAGAAAGTTACCACCTGCGACTTTAAAGCTATCCTCATTGTAAAAGCAAATGCCTAGTGTGAGGACATACATATCTAAAAATTGGCTACTCAATACGAATAGAAATGGGAATTTTGTTAGAATATACGTGTATACTAATACTAAGACTAACAACAAATAATTTTGCTTATCTGTGGTCGCAATAATCGCAATAAATACAAATAATGCTCTCTCTAAGGTACTATATTGGTTTACTTCTAATAACTTATTATTAAATTCAAAAAAGACAAAATGTATAAAATTCACACTACCAAATGTCAAAATGGTTGACAGCAATGTTATATTGGGGAATGATAAACTAGACCTTGTAGAAGAAACTGTATTTCTGGGTATCACAATTGATGCAAAGCTTCAATGGGGTCCTCATATAGGAAAATTGGCAAATAGGCTCAGTTCTGCAGCATACGCAGTTAAAAGAATCCGGGAACTAACTGATGTCGCAACTGCTAGGCTTGTTTATTTTAGTTACTTCCATAGTATTATGTCCTATGGTATACTACTGTGGGGTCGGGCAGCAGACATTGAGACCATCTTCGTCCTGCAGAAGAGAGCGATCAGATTCATATATAAGCTAGGCAATAGAGATTCGTTAAGAGATTTCTTTAAAGAAACTAAGATCCTAACAGTTGCTAGTCAGTATATCTATGAAAATATTATGTACGTTAGGAAAAATATCAGTGACTTTAAAACTGTAGGTAGCCAACACAATGTAAATACTAGAAATAGACATAAACTTTCGTTCCCAAAATTTAGGCTGGCAAAGGTTAATACATCCTTTATGGGGCATTGTATACGTTTCTACAATAAGATCCCCGAGGATATAATAAGCTTGCCAGAAACGCGGTTCAAAAAATGTGTGAAGCACACTTTGTGCCAAAAAAGCTACTATAACATTAAAGATTATTTAGATGACAATGATGTCTGGAATTAAAGCCAGTTCAATGCATGAGTTTTAGAACATTTATATAAATCCTGTAAATTAAGGACTTGAAAAGACTAAGTTTGGAGTTTTTTTTGTCCATTTTTTCTCCAAAATGATCTAGATTTTGAAATGGACACCTAGTTTAACTTGTAACGTTCATTAAGTCGCAGTTTCTGTGCTAGGTACTTTGAATAAAAAATTTTTTGATTTTTGATTTGATTTTTTTTTTCGCACACAAGATATATTTTTTTTTTCAAATCTGTGGTCTGTGGTGATGTAAGCAGTTTATCTTTCTCTGTGCCAATTAATTTTGTGGCTGTCGGCGTGTCTTATGATTTGAAACAAGTTTTTTGTATTTTTATTACTTATTCTTATTAATTATGGTTGGTATGGTTAATAGCTGTGGAAAAACATTGGACTCGGAAGCGAGAGACCCAGGTTCGATTTCCAGTGCAGGCATGTACCTATGGCTTTGTTTTCTAAGCTATGTACATTTGTTATACTTAGTAGCAATACCACTAGCTAACCGTGAAGGAAAACATCGTGAGGAAACCTAAGTGTCTGAGCTATTCAAATACGTCAGCGCTTGAAATCGCCAATCCGCGGTGGGCACGCGTGGTGATTAAGCCCATACTCTCTCCCTGATAGAAGGCCTGTGCCCTACAATGGGACGTATATAGGCTGCTTATGTACTCGTACAGTTGGTATGGGCGATTTCCCGTCTGCCTTCAGCAACAACCAGAAAATGTTAAAATAAAATATTCAAAGTACATAGGTATGTAATATTTTAAAATATAACCTTTGTTACTACTGTCGTAAGTTCTTGACTTCTAAACTAGGGAAACATATATCTTAGGAGTCTGTTCCTTCCTTTTAACAGTCAGCACTTCATTATCATCATCATTCAGCCACAAGAAGTCCACTGCTGGACATAGGCCTCCTCCATGGATTTCCAAAAAGACCGGTTGGAAGCGGCTTGCATCCAGCGTCTTCCTGCCACTTAGATAAGGTCATCTGTCCATCTTGTAGCTGGTCGTCCTACGCTGCGCTTGCCGATAAGTCAGCACTTAATTTTAGGTCAATACCGTCGTAAGTCCTTGACTTCTAAACTAGGGCAACCTATATTTTAGGAGTCGGTTCTTTCCTTTTAACAGTTAGCACTTATTTGATTGAAAGCAAATGGTAGGAAAGCCGTTCAGGATACTTACGGCCGTATTATCTGGCCCATCCCAGGAGGCCAACAGGGCCGAGCCGAGCGAGTCCCCGTCCCGAGCCTTCAGTGACTGCCCCGCGCAGGGCAGGCGCACCGCCTCGATGCGCAGGCGCACCACCAGACCCTCTTCAGCCTGCCGGTAAAGAGTTTCGTCGGTCAATGGGTAAAAGATATAGGATCACGTATATGCTACACTTTGCAATATAATACGGACAGGGTGTTAAAAGAATAACAGTATAAATATACACGTTTATCGAAATCCCTGCAAAATGACTAAATCTCACAAAAAAATGGAATGTGAAATGTATTTATTTGGAGTCAATTTATTTTACCTTACACCTTACTGTTCTCTCCCCAGTTCTAAGAGCCAAGAAGAGTAAATTAAATAAGCAAAATAAAAACTTATATTTTGATGAGCGTTTAATCGCTTGGATACGGATTTAAACGGGTATTATTTGTTGGTACATTGCTCTCTTAATTTATATTTAAATGTGATCGCTACGCAATCACGTATAAATAAACTGATTTAACCCAGATACAGAAACAGATAGACCCGAAACTAATAGACACCAAAACAAACGCATCAGATAGACCCAAAACTAATAGACACCAAAACAAACTGATCAGATAGACCCGACACTAATAGACACCTAAACCAACTGATCAGATAGACCAAAAACTAATATACACGAAAACAAACTGATCAGATAGACCCGACACTAAAAGACACCAAAACAAACTGATCAGATAGACCCGACACTAGACGACGCTCCACCCGAAAGCACCAAAACAACCTAACGCTTTATCCATAATACTTTATATTTGTACAAATGGCCTCAGTCAGCGTGTATTTCCACGTTTGTAATGTCTTTGCCTGGTTAGCACAGTACAGGCAGGGTATCCTAATTTGGGTCCGATCGTTATTATTATCATAAAACGTCGCTTCTGAGCTATAAAAAAACTGGATTACTAAAAAAAATAGTAGCTCAGAATGAAAGAGTTGTTATATGATGGAGCGTAAGTATGAACCAGTGCTACGCGATGCCGATGTTTTAAATACATTCCGCGTTAAATTAAATTAAATTTCAAATAGTTTTCCGAAAGTAAGCTTGAAAATTTCGATTAGATTCCTTGGGAATAAATATTCAGTACCAGATGCATATCTGCAAAAATATGCAAAGTAAATTGCGACTTCGAAACTATATATGTCCTAAGCCGTCGAATTGGGGTGTTTCAGGAATTCGACATTTTAGGAAAAACCCTGTATATTATAAATATATAAATAGACACAGCATAGTTAGTCGAAGATTCAAAGGAAGGAACTTTTTACCGCAAAATAAAATACATAACCATGAACTGTGGGCGTTTTATGCGACACAAAAGCAAAGCAATAACTCAACCAACGGAGAGTACTAAACAAACTTCTGAAGGCGTTAAATGTACGGTGAATGACAAATTATTGTTCTTGTCATGAAGCATTCGGAGACGTCACGTCCCTCCGTGACGGTCGCTTTGAAGGCATCCGTAGGGATGGGCAAGTGAAAAAGATATGCAACAAGCGCAAGCATTTTACTTTTTTTTAAATTTTCATCTTGAAATTTGATGTTTGATACATAATACATAAAGTCACGCCTGCATACCAGAGGGGTAGGCAGAGACCAGGGACTGCCACTTGCCACGATCCTGATAGATCACTTTCGCTTCCTCAACGTTCATTAGTCGTTGCATGCACGAACGCCGGTTTTGGGTACTTTTTATCTTGCCCTTTGCTAATACCCCTATTTGGTCGAAGTATGTCCACCTGAGACGTCCCTTACCGGCCCTTCCACCCACATTCACTCGATATATTTGTTTAGTCAATCTTTGTTCCTACATCATCAATCTTTCTTTTTTAACACTGTATTGCACAAAAAAACTTTCCAATGCTATTGTACCAAACGAAGCAATTCAAAGAAAAACCTCCTTTGTCCTCAAAACAATAGGTCTCATTTTGGCGACAGAAGCTCGGTTGGAGAGTTCTTCCGCGTTTTAATGAAGAATGCACTTAAATTTTGACGTTGAGGAATTCTCGCCTATTCTGCTAAAGTGTACTTTGCTGTCTTAAGTCCAATTTAGTTTACACTCAATTTTAAGGGGCCTCAACTTACTAACCTCTATATTCGATGTAGGTATTATAGAAATATATTTTGGAGTCGGTGCTCAAAATGTATGTGCCGGTCTTGTAACTTGGCACCGGCTCCAAACTATACTTTTATAATACCTACATCGAATTTAAAGGTCATATTCGTTCAAATTATTTCTCTGGTTTAAGTGCTGCAGTGTTTTGGAGTCGCTTCTTATTTTTGCAGATCGTTTGTGTAAAAAGTGACAGACCAATCTTTCAATAATGTTAATAGCTATTTTCAGGACCCATGGCTGTGAATATAAGACAAAAAACCCAGGACTAGATAGCGTTAATGCCAAAAACGTCGTTTTTACATAAATGCTAACTGGCTCCAGGCAGTGATAGTTAAAAACATAAATGTCTTACTAGCGCCAAAAAATTACCCCACGTTCAATTGCGGGAAGGTGGACGGGGCTTCTCAATTGTGTTTCTAATCTGAGCGGGCTCGGTATTTTACCCAGAAAAATATTTATGCACCTGCCACCGTCAGACTTCTTGCGAGTTACTTCGACGGGTCGCTCGTAGCCCCGGCTGCCTGAGTGATCTTAAACGATCACGAAGGTTAAGCAACACAGGGCGCGTTCAGTGCATGGATGGGTCGCCGTCTATGCCTAACGCTAGTGGCATTTTTCCGAGCGGTTCCGTGCTTCGCAAGGCACGTTAAGCTGTTGGTGCCGGCTGCCGTCGATAGTTAAGCCAAGTCAGAGGCCTTAGGGCGGCTTGACAACTTCTGACAGTAGACGAGCCACTAGTCTACAAGCCTCCACCAATCCGGACTTGGCCCCCGTGGTGGAGTATGGCCTATACCTTCCTCAGGGAAGAGACCCGTGCCCCAAGGTGGGGACATAATGGGTTGATGATGATACTTCGACGGGTTATACACCAAATGAAGTCAATTGGTTTGACGTTTTTGTATAAAACCAATCATCAGTTACGCTGCCACTCGCTATCGCCCAACGAACGTTCACGTCGTCACTTATGGCGCACAGAAGGAATCAATCACAGAATGATTTACTCTACAGCAGCGATAGACATAATAACAGGTTATATGCTTCTATTTTTTTTATTCATAGGTCCCAGGTCCATGATCCTAGGTTCTCACTCGTGGTTTTGCTTTGTGATTTTTCTTTTGACAACTCTCTCTCTCTCTCTCTCTCTCTCTCATTTTTATTATAATTATCTTCTTCTTCTTAGCGTATCGATGGCAAAACAATTCTCATTTGTATTCATAAAACAGTGGCGGTTCAGAACTTTGCGCCGCTGACTGCGTTATCACTGCAAACATTAGGTCGTCCTGAGTGCAGGTGTTGGGGCGCGCAGGGCACTATGAGATATGGTCTATCGTCTGAGAAGTACCGCACAAACAGTTCAAAATATCGCTGTCGGGGCTCGCGATCGCGATTACAATTATTTAAATTTGTTTTGAGAAACGTAGTCTGCACCAAAAAATAAAATTAAAGACAGTTTAGATTTAAGTACATACTTTAATCCTCGTATCCTTAGTTCTCAGTCCGTGTGACGCCGGATTAAGAGCGAGGAGCGTCGCTCCACTTCCTTCCGCGAATATTGTAGAAAGCGACTAAGGAAAAAAATTACCAGGAGACTTGCAGCAGCGTCTTCCTGAGATTCCAACCACGTACTGCGATCGCCAACCCGCCTGTTAAGCGTGGCGATTATGGCAAAACCCTTCAAGGTTATGAAAACCATGAGGGAGGCCTATGTCCTGCAGTGGACGTCAAATGGCTGATGATGATACTTAGTTCTACTCACATGGTGTAAAAAGTCAGCCAATCCTAGCGACATTTGATGGATAAACCTGTGGAAACGTCAACGCACGTGTGCCGATGTCACATGGCTCGCATTTAATAGAGAAGGTACATCCTCTGAGCTAAATACACGTATGGAAAAAATAAATGCCTTCTCTTTCTTGCTTTCTCCAGCGGGAATCAAACCCGCGATCTCTGTTTTGGTGCCCAACGGGGCAGTCAATTTGGTTAACGAGCTAGGTACGTCATAGTCGTCGGAAAGTTTGATGTAGTTGGCTGGTTTAATGCTCCGTAACTGTATTTCCCTGTACACAGGAAATTGTAAAGTTCTGCCCGGTTCAAGCTGAATAGCCTCAACATTTAGAAATTCAATATAATAGTTGAGTAGTTGGTACACAGTGAAAATTTATTATCAAAATATTATCAAACTAAGACAACGTAAAATGGAGCCTGTGACATGAAACTAGCTTCCTAACTTTATTCTGAGAAGCCCTTCTATATCATAATGGGGAACTTGCGTCCAACTTAGATTGGAGTGATATTGCTTTCATACCATAGAAATCACATAAAAACACTTAAAATTAAACAATAAAAATACGGGGTTTTCATTGTCACAAAAAATTCAAAAAACAAAGTCACTCTAATAAAGTAATAACACAATACCTTACTGGATTTAGTTTTTTCATTAAATTTTGAACGTTTTGTTATAAGGATGTATATGCATAAAAACCTTATTTTACGAGACAACTCAAATATTGATAAACGCTTATAAGGCGTTACGTGTAATTTGTGACGCCATAGTTTGAGCCCAATTTGTATGGCGCGTTTTTGTACCACGTGACTATACTGAATTTTTGACAGGTTGTATTATAAAGTACAGAAAAAATTACCACGTTTATTCATCTTTTAACATGGTCTCTCCGATTATATTAAAACATTTTTAGTGCAATTTCTCCATTCAAGAAGAGATTAATTGTATGGGAGCCCCTTAGATATTTATTCTATTTTAATTTAATTATTTATTTTTGAAGCGAATATAGAACTAAATCTATCTGTTGCTGTTATTAATATCGAACCTAAAACCGCAAAAAATAGGTTTTTTGTATAGGAGCCCCCCTTAAATTTTTATTTTAATATATTTTTAGTATTTTTTGTTATAGCGGCAACAGAAATACATGATGTGTGAAAATTTCAACTGCCTAGCTATTACGGTTCATGAAGTACAGCCTGGTGACAGACAGACAGACAGACAGACGGACAGTAAAGTCTTAGTAATAGGGTCCCATTTGGCACCCTACAAACTGTCACCTGTTAATAGTAGGTTAACAAATTGTTATTGTACGGGAAACCGGGGCTACAAGGACCACCAAGTCAGTAAAAATATTATTTTATTAGTATAAAGAGGGCTTGAGTTGCGCCTCAACGCGCAATATGCCCAAAAGCAAATTAATGACGTAAATATTGAAATACGCCAGCAAGTAGTAAATACTCAATAAGTAATTAACTCGGTGAGTCGTCTGAACTGAAAACTTTTAATTTGGAATGACGGTTCATTAATTTCCCAGCTATATGGAGAAATAAGTTTTCGTATCTGCTACACGTTGATCAGATGGCGATGTTTATAAACTTACTCATTAGGTAGTTCCTTACATCTGTAATATTTACCACTTGTCCAACTATAGTAAAATTCAGACTTTAGTTTGTCTTAACCTCATTATGTCCTGGAAAGGGTTGATGTTTAAATAAAATAAAAATAGACACATCTTTTAAGTTTCAATAAAGAGGACATATTTGTTGTTTTATCATATTTTATGTGTTTAAATATGTGTATATAGCAATGCTCGTAGCTTAAGGGTCGAACCAAGTGAAATTTAATGATCCTCGTAGTTCGAGGGGCGAACCAAGTGGAATTTTAAAAATCCTCGTGGTTCGCGGGTCGAAACATGTGAAATTTTAAATATCCTCTTGGTCCGATGGTCAAACTAAGCGGAATTAAAAAATTCTGATAGTCCGACATGTCGGACGGCAAGGAATTAACATTCCTCGTCGTCCGACATGTCGGACAACGTTGTCGAACCACGTGGCCGCAGGGCGTGTACATGCCTTTGTCAATGTATTTTCTTTTGTCATATTTCTTGTACTATGTTTTTCGTGTGTAATAAAGTATAATAATAACAATAACATCATAAGGAAATCATACTGGATGGCGCTGTGCGAATAATACCTTGGAGTTATATTTTTCTCGGGAGCTCTATTTATTTACTCAATCCAATAAATGTTTACTCACACAATCCGTAAGATATCGGGTTTATGTACTTAAACCTTTGTTTCCAGGAAAACACTCACCTGTAGCAGCCAGAAGGACCGGGCGGGGCAGGCGCGCGCTGATCCAGCCAAAAGGCGCGCAACGGGCGCCAGGTGCAGTACGCAGCCGCAGCGACACCTGGCGCCCACCTCTGCTACCACACCGGTGGAGTCACCCGCCCAGGGGCGCGCTGTGCATTCGCACGCTGCAAGCTCGACCGCTTTACCCTGCAACGGAACAAGGTTGAGGAGAAGTGCAAACTCCAACCTGCTAATTAGCACCAATAATGGAAAAAATAATAATATCTTCTTCCAAAATACGTTTTCACAAAAAGTGAACAAATCTCTATGATAGTGATAGCTATTTTTATGACCTACAGCCTAAAACCTGGAGCCAAAAACCTAGGACTTGAAACAATTTTCAACAAAAACGGTCGACCCTTTACAGTTAACTCTAGGTTCTTTATATTCTTTTTGTTGCACTTACCCGTGCTGTGGACAATTTTAAAAACCTATATTGCAACCTATGCTGCAATTTCTAAAAATAGCTATCACAAGGCCAATGATGTTCGCTTTTTGCATAAACGTAGGTATTATAAAAGTAATTACGTCCTTTTTCCTATTGGAGGTTTTTCGGGTAAATTGAATCGCTTGTTAAAACCCATAGCTGGATATGCGTGCCTACTTACTGCAAAGTGATACTATTGTTATTGTGTTGTGCTTATTATTATTCTTTTATATCATTATTATTATTTATATAGTTTATTATTCTAAAGTCTTGCAAATAAATGTATAATTATGCTAATGATAAACTGCACCAAAAGTTAAGAATATATAAATACGTAAGCAAGTTTTCCATTAGGTCTCTAATGGCGGAGGTAACTCTTCTTACTGCCCCATTTAAAATTATTACTCTTCAAGTTTTCGTTTAATTTCATTCAAATCTCTTAAACTGCCACTCATACTTTTCAATGGAGCTCTGTTTTTTAGTTGAAATGCTCTGAATGGTTACAGAATGGTTTTAATACAAACAGAAACACTATACTAAAATTATTCTTCTTGGACAACAATTAGTGTTTTGTATATCTTTTGGTTTTCTTGTTAGAACGGTACTGAAGAAAAAAAATAACGACACTGAATATAATTTTATTTTGAAACTATAAGAAGCACATTGCAAAATAACCTAAATCAAGTATTACATGTTTTTAGGTATAAATAAAACATAACAAATACAACACTACTACCTAATTTTGTAAGTAATCGTCAACTCTAGTCACCCTCTTTCGTTTCACTTTCTGAAGCTTTCTTCTCAACTTCTTGCGGAGCTGTCTGGGGTTCAACCTTTGCATCAGCTGTGGCCTCTTCTAGCTCAACCGTAGTATCTACCCCCTCAGTTCTTACATCTTTTTTTTCTTCGGCCATGCCTTCTGCTGCAAGCTTCTCTTCGCTTTCCACAATAACTACTTTTGACTGTCTCTTTTGCGCTTCGCCTTCATGATTGCCTGGATGCTCTTCGTCATCTGCTTCTTCAAAAACGACAGATTTAGCTCGCTGCTTCGCTTGCTCCTGTTCTTCAGCAAACTTCTGCTGGGACTGCAATTGTATATGTGAGTACGCCAAATCTTTCAATATAGATTTTTGCATCTCTAATTTACTCGCCTCGAGCATCTTTTCTACGTCAGTCATTTCTTCTAATACATCTGGTTCTGTGGTGCTCGTATCTGACACAGTAGATTTGCTTGAAGTTGCAAATGATACAAGACTGTCTTGCACGGTAACAGCTGTTTTAGAAGACGGTGGTACTATCTGCATACTCGGCAATGTCTTCAGACTGGCAAGTGATGACGCAAAAGTAGATCCAGAATCGATGGCTTTCATCTCGGAATCCTTATCTTGAGAGGGTTTGTGAACCGATACAGGTGTCGACGTGATGGATTTCTTCACGGTGGGTTTGGGAATAAAGCCCAAGTCTCCTTCTTCGTAAATTTTACCGAAAGAAGCTAGAGTATCTACCGACTCAGCACGTTGGATCTCACGGTATTGAGTAATAATTTCGAGTAGTCTAGATAATAGAATCTGCCTATCCATAATTTCTCTTGTGGGGTCTATAGTAGCCCATTCATCGAGTTTAATACCCGCTTGCACTGCAATGGCAGCTTCTTTCAATATTCCTCTAAGCTTAATACATTCAGCCTCAGCCTTATTAGCTTGCATACTAGTTTTGGTTTGATCAGTCATACGTGCATGCAGGTTTTGTTCTAGTATACGCACTTGCATAGATAAGCTGCTGTTTTCTTTTGTAAACTTTTGTAACATGGCTTGCATTTTCTCAAAGTCAAATGTTCGTTTGTCCATCTGCGCTCGTTCCTTCTTCATTTCTTGGAAGGCGGTAGTAAGTTGATCAATAACTTTGAGTTGAACTACACTTTTGTTTATAGCTTTGTCTCTTTCTTCCTCGGCTGATTCCATAGCAACACGAGCCGCTCTTTCACTCTCCTTAAACTTTTCGTTTTGTTCGGATACCTTTGCTTGGGTTGATAAAAGGTTATCCAATTCATTATTGATGGCAATATTTTCTCGAATAACTCTATGAGTCGACGCAGCAATCCTCAGCTCAGTCGCATCTTGGAAGTCTTGAGCTAGCTGCAGTAGCCTTGCTTCCATTTCTTTTTTCAACTTATCTTTGCCAATTACAAACTTTTTCTCAGCATCATAGATAATCCTCTTGTACTTCAATTCTTGGTCTTTGAAATCCTGTTCTTGTTTTTCAAATTTCTTCATTAAATCGTCTCTTATTGCCCTGAATTCTTCCAAAGTATTCAATTTTCCAGCCAGCAGCTTATTTTCAGACGTAAGTTGATCTTTCATTATCTTAAAGTCCTTTTGAAGCTCATTTACGGTGGCTTTAAACTGGGCATTTTCGATTTCTCGTATCTCTTCTAGTCCTTTTACCTTTTCCTTCAACTCGGCGTTTTCCTCAGTTTTCAAGTTCAGGTTCTTCTTCAAGTAAGCTATTATATCTGCCCGATCTTCATCTAGCTTTTCATAAGCTTTTTGCATCTCTTCATGCTTTTGTTCGTAGCCATCTACAGCAGTCCTGAGTCTAGCTATGATGCGGTTACATTCAGCTATCTGGAGTTCCATGAACGTTTTCTCCACTTCTGTAAAGCAGACTGCTTGTTTTTCGGCGGGCTCGGCATCTTTGCCTTTCTTCTTGTCTTTTTTTGCCTTTGGTGCCATTGCGCACAAAATCAGATCACCTGCGGCTTTGTATACGCAGTGAAAGTGAAATAGGTACGTGTAAACAGCATGCCACTCAAAATATACTCTGACATTCGGCGCGAATATTGATCAATCGGTTGCGTAGCAACGGTTGCTAAGCTAGACATCAGGTCTGAAGCTATCAACGAAGGTGACATTGAAATTAGCACGAACACGACAAAAACTAACGTCGTGGGTTCGATTCCCACCTGAAGCCGCCGTAATTGATTACAAAATAAAAAATTAAATCACTAATAGAACTTAACAGCTTTTACAGTTCGTTTAAAATAAATTAGGCTAGCATATAACAATTAAAAAATTTCCTTAAGTAGGTTACTTTAATGTGTCCCGTATCTAAGGCGTATGTACAAAAAAACAATCGAGGCAAATTTTTTATACTGTTCGCAAAATTTAATAATAATTAAACAAAGATTTGCTTTATTATTGTTACATCAAATAGCCTCAGTCTGGGTGTATTTCCATGTTTGTGATGTCATTATCAGGTTACCATAGCCCAGGGTATCCTAGTTTGGGACCAGGACAAATGAATTTGTTGTGTAGAGGTCATTATTATTATAACTACCAAACTAACTAACATCTGGATAAACCATAAGTGATCCTATGAAAATCGTTGACTGCCTAGTTGGTCTCACTGTAACACGCTTGACTATCAAGACAAAGGTCGTGGGTTCAATTCCCGCTGGAGGCGGCCGCCCTTGATTTGTACGAATGGCCTAAGTCTGAGTGCTAAGTAACTTAGTTCGGGACCAGCACACGTGACTGTGTTGCGTGGAAGTTATTATTATACAGCGTGTCATGAAAATACCGCAACAGATGAAAACCGGCTTAATTTTTCAATTTATTATTTTCATACAAATTGGGTGCGACAAGTTTCATGATTGTATGAAGACTAAAAAATTATGTTTAATACCTTATAACATAGGTATAGGAAGTAGTTTTATTATAGATACTGAAGAAAAAAATTCCAGGTTTCGCGTAATTAGACATATTTATCATCATCATCATTCAGCCACAAGAAGTCCACTGCTGGACATATGCCTCCTCCATGGATTTCCAAAAAGATCGGTTGGAAACGGCTTGAATTCAGCGTCTTCCTGCTCCTGCATTTGGATGAGGTCATCTGTCCATCTTGTGGCTGGTCGTCCTACGCTGCGCTTGCCGATATGACTGTGGTCTCCATTGGGGAACGTTTCGGCCCCATCGGCCATCAGTTCTGCGTGCTATGTGCCCCGCCCACTGCCACTTCAACTTACTAATCTGCTGAGCTATGTCGACGACTTTTGTTCGTCTACGGATCTCATCATTTTGATCTTGTACAGTAACTCCGAGCGTAGCCTTTTCCATAGCTCGTTACGTGACCTTGAGCCTTCTTATGAAACATAATTAGTAATCTCAAATGTTAAGATATTTTGCTGTTAATTTCTCTGTATATTTTCCACTCAATAAATAAAGTATGAGATAGATTAAGAGATTAAGTTACATTCGACAAGTATGTGCATGGGTTGATATTTAAGCTTCATTTGAATCTGTAAAAGATTCTTCAACATTATAAGTCGTTGCGTGTACGGACTCTGGTTTCGGGTACTTTTTATCTTTTTTCGTGAGGAAACCTGAGTGTCTGAAGTGTTCACATATCTCAGCGATTAAAATTGCTAACCCGCGGCGGGGACGCGTGGTCATTAAGTCCATACTCTCTCTCTGAGAGAAGGCCTGTGCTCTAAAGTGGGACGTATATAGGTCGCATAATGTATTTTTATTCTTTTTATCTTTTCACTTTTTGACTTTTCTTCATTATAGGTAATATTAGTGTTGACAGATAGACACCGAAAGGGGTCAGTGAGCTTACCTCGCAGTACTTGGCTCCGTAGGCGGGCGGCGGTGAGTCGCAGAAGCGGTGGCGGCTGCGCGTGCGCGTGGCGCACCGGTCCGGCGCCGGGCACGCCGTCCACGCCGACCACTCGCCCCAGCCGCCGGCGCCGCCGTCTGTACCGACCAATAGGTGCGTTCGGAATAAATACAGGTGATGGTGGAGCCTTTACTTCACTGTACGAGTAAATGCCTTAAGTTACACGCAATGGGCGGTCGGGAAATAGGGGACTATCTACATAAACAAATATTTACTTATACACTCTACTTAAACAAAATAATATTTTGTGGCGATGTGCGCGGCGAGCGCACCTATAGAAAAAAAATTAAATAAAAAATAAAAACCGACTTCAAAACACTAGAGCACTAAAAAGTTAGAAATAATTTAAAAGAATACCTTTAAATTTTATAAGAAGTACGTATACATGTAGGTATTTTATTTTATTTTATTTTATTTTATTTGGGTAGAAGTATATAGGTAAATGTAGGTAAGGTAGGTATTTTAAATTATGTTTAGAACTCAATGGCACAACTACGAGTAAATGTAACGTTTTGTGTTATTACAGAAAATTGTTACATACACAGACATTATCAGTGATCGAAGATGGATGTTCACGAACCTGGCAGAGGCAAGGTCGGCAGGCAGTCCATCCTGACGTCAGCGACGGCGCCAGTCACCGCTTGCGAGACGTACACGAAGCAGTACTCCGGGTACCGCTCACTGAACAGCCGGCAATCGAACGATGCTGTGTGCTGCCCTCTGTTGGATATAAATTTATGTTAACAAACATAAACATAAACATTTACATACAGGCACATACTTTGCTTCTGGTTCCACACTAGGATACCCTGTGTCGTGGAAACCAGAAACAACGACATCACAAACATGTAAACCAAAATCAACAGAATATCTAGAAACTACAATAAATTTGACGACCGAATTGAAGATACCGACATTTTCATTGCTCCTTACCCAAAGGGTAAGAAACCCTATTACTAAGACTCCGCTGTCCGTCCGTCCGTCCATCCGTCTTTCACCAGGCCGTACCTCATGAACCGTCATAGTTAGACAGTTGAAATTGTCACAAATGATCTATTTCTATTGCCGCTCTAATAACAAATACTTAAAACACAATACAATAAATATTTAAGCGGGGTCCCATACAACAAACCTGTTTTTTTTTTACCGTCTTTTGCTCGATATTAATAACGACAACAGGTAGACGCTTGAAGTATTCAAATGTTGTATAAATAATGGTACGGAACCCTTCGTGCGCGAGCCCGACACGCAAGTCCAAGAAACAGGCCAAGTCCTGTTTTTAATGATTCGCTCAGGGGTTTCGAGAATAAAATTACCGAGGCGTTCCTTCAAAACATAGGTATTATTATTAAATTCCTTATTGTACCAGAAAATAAATGTACAATATAATAGCATAATAGTTAAGGTTTTATTTTGCTTGTTTACATATTGTAATTTATATCCCTGCAAATATTGTGGATGCCTCTAACTGGGACGCATACCAGTAATTTGAACATAGATTTCGCTACTGGTGTGTTGGTCGCTAAATAAATGTTGGGTTTTATTTATTTTATGTCTTTTTATGTGTGCAATAAAGAATAAAGTAAATAAATAAAAAAGCTTCTTGACGGTAAACATAGCATCTGTCTGGGCGTATTTCAATGTTTGTGCCGTATTTATCTGGTTATCATAGTTAGGGACTCCAACATAGGATATCCTACTTAGGAATCAAGACAACAGATTGTGTTGTGTGGACGTTATTATTAAGCACGCTCCTCACACTTTCGCAAGTTTGAAGTGAAATGAAGTGAAGTGAAGCTGACATAGGTACCATATGATAAGTTAAAAAAATTACCCCCGTAACGCAGTTGGGTAAAAAGTATTTATTCAAATAACCACAAAGTTAATGGCATAACTGACAAAGTAACAAGTTGGATAACTATCGATTATGAATGCTAGGGAGGGTATTTAGGTGCTTGGTGCGTACGTTAATTTAGTGAACGCGAGATTATGAGAGAAGATCGATGAAGACGATCGAGTGTAGTTGAGGAAAAATAAAAGAGACAGTTTCATAACAAACATAGTAGGAAAGCGGGGTAAAGGAAGGCGACGGAAAAGTTATTTCGGCCAATTTAAATACAAGTAATATATATATTTATTCATATGAATTTACACAAGATGGATCACCAAACTAGGATGAAACTGGGGTATGGTTACTTGAAAAAACAGAGGACATATTAAGTTACAATGTGGTATAAACGCTTTAAAAGAGAAGGTCGATTACATGGCGTACAAGTCTGTCAGAGTACGTGGAGGTTGCTGCAACGACCAGCGTCTAACTCTTAAATATCATGATGATACTCGTACGTTACTAGTCGAAACATCTATCATTTTTTCTCCAGCTGGTAAAAGGCCGTTTTCCTTTCAGCCTGCGTTTTCAATTAGGTTCCAGTAGTTTGAATATGTTTTAAAGTTATTTCGGACACCACCTTTAACCACAAAAAAAATGGTGGAGGTCTGCTCGCAATCGAATTTATTTGAAGTAATTAATTTCACATTTTGAAACGTTGCACAGAGTAGCTCGTAGGTCAGAATATACCAATTCAGATTACGCCGTAACACGGAAGTTGCGGTCGAATATGTCGGTGATTACGGACGCCAATTAGAGTACAGTCTCTATGCTTGGACCTCTAATTGTTCCACTTGCGTTACACGATTTTAATGACGATTTTAATTATTGTTTACGCTTCACGGATACAACAAATTACCTAATAGTTTTTTTTTTATGACAAGCTCGTTTGGACTGGACAAACACTGTAAAACAAAAGCATTTTTTTAATGAAGTACCAAACAAATAGTGTCAATCTTTCGTCATCAATACGGTAATGCTTCGTACAGACCTAAAACAAATCGACCGAAAGCATCCGCCACCACACATACCTGAAAGCATCAAATTCATCATCATTCATAGTAGTAAGACCGTGGAGGTCAATGAAGTTCGCTTACTTTCCCCATAACGTCTTCGCTCATTCATTCATTTCTGTTCCTTTGGTTGATGTATAGGTGCCAGTCATCAGTGTAAGAAGGCTTTGGACGGGGTTTTCAATGCTTTCGGCTGGAGTCGAGAGTTTCCAGCCGGGCATCTTCAAAATCCTTTACATTACTGTGGATTGTGCGTTACTCGCTGCGTCTATTGGCAGCTTTTCATCAGCTATCAGGGATAATACCTTTGGCGGTAACTGCCTTTCATGACGTACTATGATCGTGGTGAAGTTCACTGCGGTCAATGCAACTGAACATTAAAAAATAAGCGGTGGTAGCATAGTGGGTAGAACATTGGACTCTGAAGCGAGAGACCCAGGTTCGATTTCCAGTGCGGGCATGTACCTATGTCTTTGTTTCTAAGTTATGTATATTTGTGAAGTTATAGTAGCAATAGGTACCACTCGCTAACTATAAAAGAAAACATCGCGAGGAGACCTGAGTGTCTAAGCTATTCACATCAGCGCTTGATCGCCAATCCGCGGTGAGTGATTAAGCCCATACTCTCTCTTTGAGAGAAGGCCCGTGCCCTACAGTGGGACGTATTTAGGCTGCTTGTGAATAAAAAATAAGCTGGTCTTCACGAGTCAGCGTCCTACCAACCATTGAAGTCGCCATCGTTGGACTTCGATAAGGAGGACATCATCATCATCATCATCACCCGTCATAAGTAGAACCATTGATAACTCGCTTACCTTTTGACGCGTCTCTCAGCAACGTAGCGCAGCCTCTCGCCGTCGCGCCCGAACACGCGCACACGGTCTGCTCCCTCCAGCACGCACTCCGGGTACTGGAACAGCACTCTGATGCCCTCCCCGCACGGGAACACCGACCCGCCGTGCACGTTCAAGACGAACTGCTCGGACCAGTCCGCCTGCGAACAAGAGATTTGGATTTTACATCAATTCCGTTTTGGTTCAATGTGGGAGATTCGGATTTTACAGTTGATTTTGATGTTAAGGTTGTCTGGAAGAGATCGCTTTTAGCGATAAAATCGCCAATTGTATACTATGTAACTTAGATATTTAAGATGCATCTTTATAATATAACGGTAATGATTAGGCCCAGCAGCTAGCTGGCCTGAACGATCTAAGGTAGATTGCTGGCAGTGACTCAATGAGGGTGACCGACCGAGTACAGAAAGAAGTGGCGTATCCTGAGAAGCCCTAAGTTCAGCAATGGACGAGCACGGGCTGATTGATTAATTGAATGGCTATACGCCCGATATATTTTTTACGCTTAAGCCGACCTCACTGTACACAGACACAAAACAAAATGTTTCCTCGAACCCGAAATTAGTTATGTTTGTTCATTCGCGTTGCGCGGCGCCGGATTAAGACGCCGTGTGGTGCCGGATTAAGAATAGTGTCACTCCATTTCCTTCCGTGGATGTCGTAGAAGGCGACTAAGGAAATCTGTTACCAGGAGAACGGCAGCAGCATCTTCCTGAGATTCCAACTGCATACTGCGATCGTCAACCCGCCTGCGAAGCGTAGCGATTATGGCAAAACCCCACACGGTCATGAAACCCACGAAGGAGGCCTATGCCTTGCAGTGGGCGTCATGGCTGATGATGATGATGATGATGATGTTCCTTCTTATCAAATCATGGTGAGTGACCCTGCACGTAGCGCGTTGAATGACTGTTATGCACAGTATAAAATCGAGTGAATTTACAATTTACCTTCGGCGTTTTGTAACCGAGCAAGCGTTTGAAAACTAACTACACCAATTACAAATAGACAAATTTGACTAATTGTCTACGATGCATAGATAACATACATTCAACGACGTTTGATTGAGATATTAGTACAAGTGAATGGTCACATTACTAATAGGTTCTGCGAATGCGTCTAAACGGTGACTGGTGTATTTCGTGGACCCGTTTATTCTCGAAAATCTACCTCGATTCTACAACGGACAGCAGTTCAAACGAGTCACAATTCGAAATTCGCTCTTTCCCAACTCGACACTATTAAATTAGTTCATTGGACGAACTTCCTTTCTTCGTCACTTCAAAGTGCGCTAATAACCCTGCATACTACAATGAGGTATCATGTACGACGTATTAGAGTTAGATATCGAATTTGGATCAGAGCGGTGTTAATTGCTTAAGAGTTTCACAGGAGTTGTAACCCCTATTCTATAGCAAAACTTTCATATTCTGTCCACAGTCTTTCTCCACGGCACCATTCATTTCTGTCCTCGGTCATCCTCATGTAGCCACCATCGGCTGCTTTAGATAGTCCTAAGGTACGTTCAAGGTCTCCTATATTTATTGGTGGTTCTTACTGCCCCACGTTTGCAAACATCAATTAGTTTAAATTCTTGCTACTACGTTACAAACCTTCTTTGAGTACGGCGGACGAGGGGCGGCCACACCATTTATTTTAAGGATTCCATTGACTAGGAATAATTATTGGTTAAGTCCAAAATAAAAAATACATTTCCAGTTTCTTCGACAAAGGAAATATATATCCCAATTGAGTTCTCATCATCATTGGTTACATAAGTGAACGATGAAAATCCACTTTATATCATGTATTTTTCTGAAAAAAAAAGCGGGTGGGGCTGTGTTGGGTTACATGGCCGTTCGTTTAACGTGAAACATCTATAAGTAAGCGTTAATTGTTAACTCAAACTGTGCAATGTATTGCGCAGCACTGGCGCATTTTAACGAGACGAATTAAAAGAATCTGAGTAATAGCTATTTTGTTTTACTCAAAGATATATAAATAAATTGCACACAACACGGAGTTACAGAGTTACAATCATCGCCGAAATGACATGTTTTCGTTGCATGCGGTTTTAGCAATTGACCTACAACCAAAGTGAAAGAAGTTTCACGTCAAAATCTTGCTTTTTGAGATACCGAAGTTGGTTGGAACTTGAATGCCTCCTCTACTTCATAATATAACCTCATTGGCAAACTACTGGCATTTTTCCTCAAATCTCATTCAAGATGCATCCGAATTTCATTCGCCTTTCAAGAAGCTGCACTGGGGATTTGTTGCTCGACTATTTTTATGAAGATTTAATCGCGGAGTTTTCAACAGACTTCTTTTTACAGCACTCTTTAAGCTTACTCTGTTTTAATTTACTTTCTTAAAGCCCAATATATGTAAAATAACAATATATATGTGATTATTAATAGATGTAAATGAATTTTTTTAAGTACCTACTATCAAAGTTTCCGTACATTGACTAGAATAATTTATAGATAGGATTAGTTGCTCCTTGGTTTTTGTTTCTATCTCCGATTGGTAAACAAACCATCTGAGGAAAATATAATATATTTCATATATTATATGAAATCACATAATGCCATGAAACTACGTATAACTTTCGTCTTACTTTCGTCTTCCGACAAAAAGCAAGTAAGTGAATCCGGGACTAATTAAATAATGCCATGGAAGTCATGCAATGTTGCTAGTTGTAGGTATTAAAATACATCCTCTAGTATTCTACGATGGCCACTAGATGGCACGCCGAGTGAGTGAATTACATCTCAGAAACAGGTACTTTATCCAAATGGCTTACTACATGGTTCCGTGTGGCACCGGATTAAGAATAGCTTCACTCCATTTCCTTCCGTGGATGTCGTAGAAGGCGGCTAAGGAAATACGAGTACATTACCAGGAGACAAGCAGCAGCGTGTTCCTGAGATTCCAACCGCTTACTGCGATCGCCAACCCGCCTGCCAGGCGTGGTGATTATGGCAAAACCCTTCATGGTTATCGAAACCATGGAGGAGGCCAGTGTACTGCAGTGGGCGTCAAATGGCTGATGATGATGATGATGATGATGAAATGGCTTACGCCTGGTTTTCCATACACTAGCAGTATTTTAATCTACTGTTAATGGCTGTCAGTTGTTACTTTTTGTGCGCACTTTGGCCATCTGAATCTATCGTCCGTTTCATGCCAAACTCTGTATGGAAAGGGCTTAAATTAAGGTTTAAGGCCGAAAAATAAATAAAGTATAATTTAATAAAAAGTAGAGTATAATAAACAAACACTTATGTCCACCAAATCGGGTGTACTAGAGAAAAGCAAAATAAAATGTATCTAGTCCATGAAGCTACGTTAATACTTCAATGAATTGTCGTAGCGAAAGAGGTCTATCAGGACCGTAGCAGGTAGTCAGACATGGTCTCTGTCTACCCCTTCGGAGTGCGGGCGTGAGTTTATGTATATAGTTTTAAAACCAGCCGTTACAATCAACTAATGATAATAAAAATCGAGAGCTTCTCCGAAATGAACGTAAAGGGAAGCAATTGTGGAAGCTAACGATGTAAGCGTATACGCGATACCAAAAAATCGGCCCTAATAAACATCCCAGCTAGCCCTCGGGTCATGAATCTCAATAACAGTCGGGGATACTACAGGGTGCGTTCGAAATCGCACCTCAAGCGCACGAACCTGAAAAAAGATAGATAAAAATACCAAAATGCCGCGAGAGTGCGCTACGGCGCTGATATTCCATAGTAACTTAGATAAGTAACAAAATACCCACGTACATCAGGATTTCGTGGTTTTACCCGTCACCACCCGTCACTCTCAACTTTTACTAAGCGGAAAACTTTGAAAAAAATATAAGCTGTTCCATACTAAAGTTACCTCCTACTGTATTTAAATACCTACGTAAATACTGACATTTTTTTCTTGATAGAACCCTTTAGCGTGGGGAAGAGAACACTTCATCGCTAACCAAATAATAAAGCGGTCTAAACTTCATCAAGAAAAGGCAAACAAATTCATCAAGAAATAAGCAAGCCAACAAATAAAGCTACAAATGTCTATTGCGGAGTATGATTTCAGGACGCAGCCCGAGTTTTTGCACCTTGAATTAAACAAGATCGCCGTATATCACGTGCGCTGGGCGGGAACTACGTAAAATACGGCTCGGCCTAAATATTTACATCGGCGAGTTTGCCGCTGAAAGCGCTTTATTTGAGTGAGTGATCGATGCGAAAGGGGCGCGTCTCATGGGAAACCTTGCAGCTGCCTCTGAAAAAATCGTGCAGTTGGAACATTTGTTGACAGAAATAATTCATATTCCTGAGGTAGCCTACCGGCTCAGACCAGTTTTGCCACTAGCCACAATCCTGACAACCTCTTCCGCTTCATCAACATTCATTAGTCGCTGCGTGCATGCACGCCGGTTTCGGGTTTGCCGAGCCAGAACCTTTATTGTAAAACAACTTTAATAAACGTGGAGCCCAGAAGCAGTGACAACATGTAAGGTCAGTGCGTAGTTCCTCACAGTTTTCATCACAGCGTGCCACATCGGATATGTCTTAGGTACCTTGATGAACGTGGACGCCAGATCCTGTGGCCCAGCAGCAGCGGCTGGACGCAGAGTCAGCGCGTAGTCTCCGGCTTGGCCAAAAAGCTCGCAGCGCAGCGTCATCGTGCGACGCCCAGGAAACCCGTGCATCTGAACGTAAAAAGTATTATTACAAAAAAGTATCCCAAAACCTATGCATCACATGTGTAAGGACTCGAGAGCAAATCCCTCTGACATTTTTTTTTTGAGTTACCTATGTAGTAAATTTGTGAAGTTTTGGTAACAATACCACTCGCTGACTGTGAATGAAAACATCGTGAGGAAACCTGAGGAGCTGAGGCGTTCACAGCACTAGATATCGCCAATTTTCCGCGTGTTGGTTAGGCCTGTACGCTTCAGTAAGTATAACGGCTGGTTATGCTACGCAATGTTTGTCCGACACGAAATTTCCTCACGAGATTCACCAAGTATTCTCTGTCTGATTCGAATCTGCCGCAAACCATTGTCAAAAGTGGTAGGCCCCTGTGGTTTAAGCCTCCCGTTCTCCATTTGGAACCAAGGACTAAAGAAAAATAAGTACTTATATAAATTACATTCCAATGCCTAATTTCGAAGTCTGGTCATAAACTAAGATATCCTTGGCATCTACTAAATGCACTAGCACACTAATATTGCTCGCTACTGTTACTGCTAAACCGAGCGGATACAGTTGGCATAAACTTACAATCTGTAAATAGCAAAATGTCTGTCCAAATCACATTTTTTAGTCATTTACAAAATATATTTGCTTTTAGCCTCTAACCTGTTCAGAATACAGCACGTGGACGTTGGAGCTGGTGTTTTTCCCGTCACACAAAACGGCTCCCCCACTGGAGTGTCCGCAGTACAAGAGCTCCAGCCAGAAGTCCGCACTAGTCTCCACCGGCGTACATACCACATTGGGGAACTCAATGATGGCAGTCACCTGTCGCTCTGGATACGTCTGTATTTGCTCCGGAGTCACGTCAAGATTTGCAGAAGGCCATAGCACATCAAACTTCCACGACTTCACTACACTGTCACCAGTCACCACTTGATTGCTCACACTGTTGTCACTGTAAACTGTTCCTTGGTCAAGTGTCACTATTTCTCTTTTGCTCTTTTTGGCATCGCCGACGTCTCTTTTGGTGAAAATATCACTTGCGTTTTGTCCTTCGTAATCGTCACTGAGAAAATTGTCCTTCACGTCGGCAACTAGTTCCAGGTAGTAGCTGCCACCGCGTGAGAAGTAGCCGCAGGGTAGGGACATTCTGCGCGCTGAATCTAGGCTCAGAGGCATGGTGGCAAGCAGGGACCGCCCATTGTCATCCTCTCTTGCTATGTGGACCCTGACGCCGGAATTTTCGACGCCACGGACGTGTATGTGGAGGTCGCCGCCTAAAAAATAATAGCAGTGTGTTGATAACGTTAGAGCGATACAGCTTCTATGCTATTACGATACGAGTTAAATAAGATAAGATAAGAATATTCTTTATTTACACACCAGAAAACAATAGTTACAAAATGTCACTTTTTAATGTTGGTCTTCACCTAGTAATTAGCAAAGCAGTGGGTTGAAATTGCCAGAGCGGTTCAATTCTAAGCCACTGTAATATTGCAATTTCCAAGCTACATCTAGGGTTTTTTTCCGTGAGGATGACGTTTAATATAATACTCACCTAAGGCCACGTGGGCGGTAGGGATGTCCACCCATACTTGCTCCAGGTCGACCGGGTCTTCGTTGGCATATGGGTTGACGTAGCTCACACCACCTGGCAAACAGAAGTCAATGGTTGAATCCGAATTCGGGAAACTTAGAAGTCTTTTCGTCTAATATACCTCAATCGCTCAAGATGAAATTATACAACCAGTGTGTGTTACCAGTGATGTGATGACCTATGGCACTGAAACGTGGTCTTTCTATGGGCCTCATAAGAAAGCTCAATGTCACGCAACGAGCTATGGAAAGGACTATGCTCGAAATTTCTCTACGAGATCGAATCAGAAATGTTGAGACGTAACGACGAAAGTCGTCGACATAGCCCAGCGGATTAGTAAGTTGAAGTGGCAGTGGGCGGGGCACATAGCACGCAGAACTGATGGCCGATGGGGCCGAAAAGTTCTCGAATGGAGGGAGACCACATATAAGCAAGCGCAGCGTAGGGCGACCAGCCACAAGATGGACAGGATGACCTCATCCGAGTGGCAGGAAGACGCTGAATGCAAGCCGCTTCCAACCGGTCTTTCTGGAAATCCATGGAGGAGGCCTATGTCCAGCAGTGCACTTCTTGCGGCTGAATGATGATGATGATGACGCAATAAAGGCTGAACGGATTTACATGAAACTTGGCGTACAGATAGACAAAGACCTGAATTGAGATATAGCATACTTGATATCCCAGTAATGCGTTCCTGTGGGATAATATTTATTTTAAATTTAAAATAGATGGCGTTTTGCGAGAGAACATGGTGTTTTAAAAATAGATGGAGTTGTGCAAGAATCGGCCGAGCTGGTAGTTTTATAATCCATTATAATTTCATGTAAGTACAAAATGCGATCCAGACAGTAAATACCTTACGCCTTACAACTCCACAATGACTAGCCAAGTACTCAACAATCGCACACAATACAAACTCACAAAGTAACTTTCGCAGGCATTAAAAAAAACAACAATTCTACTCTATTTTAACCTTACTCTACTATTAACCCTAAGGCTAGGTTTTGCGAGCGCACGGATTTGTGTGGAACTTATTGCGCTGCGCGAGCGAATAATTGGGGGGAAAGTAGGAATTTTTGAAACTACAGAGATGCAAATCCTATTAATAGACTTTTGACGCCCGACGTCACTAACACATTTAGTGACAGTCATTTTGGTACCTATATATTTTATGATCCAAAACTCAGTACAGCTCAAATAAAACCATATCTAGTGACAACTTAGGATCATCTTCGCGATATTTTATGCTATAAAGTTTTGAAAAATCGTAAAAATTATGATCGACGGCCCTAGATAAGACACTGTAATGTAATAATTTTTTTTTCAGATTTTAAATACTGACCATTAGAGACTAAATTGTATTTTAAAACACCTAATTTAGGGATAATTTTGGAGAACCCAGCCTTAACCTCAGCCCGTATTTTTAATATTTCATTAGATTTTATTTACCAGAGATATAAAGTAAAATAACATAATGAAGTGCCAACTGTAAAATAAAGCGGTGGTCGCTATTCGAGTAGGCCCGTACACTTCAATAAGGTACTTGCAGTCCGGTGTAGAAGAATAGTGATGTTTCTAAAGTCGAATCGAATGCAAATCTCGCAAATATAATAAATCGGTATAAGTTATTCCACTTAACCAGTGAAATTATTATCATGAAAGTTACTCAACTTTTTTCTATTTTTTTAATACTTTTTTATCTTTAATTGATTTCACAAAATAATATATTTCATCTAAAATATATGTGGGCGCATTCCATTTGATCATATTTCAAAGATTATGATTAATGTTTTTGTTTCTGAATTTGTTACATTTTAAACATAACATTATTCCGCCTGGAGAATAAGAATAGCAATGTTTATAGTTTTTATAGTCTATACTGAAAATACTGTAATATTTGAATAGACACGCTATATTTATATCCTTAATTATTATTTAGCTTAAGTATTTATGAATAAACAGCCACTTTTGTAGAAGCTTAAATAACAAAATAGCGTTATGAAACTCTATGACCTACTTCCTTCCGACTCTTTACAAAGATGTGTTAATTTCACAAATTTATGAGCAAATTTTGTTATATAAGCCGTAATCTATAATAATAATAGTTTTTAAATAGATAATAGTCAAAATAATTATAAAACTCCCATTGTATGTGAATTTAAATTTATTGCCTAGACACGTTGCTAATCAAAACATTGTTTGACGATAAATTAATTATTAAAGTGTAGCATAATGAGGTTTTCATCACATCTATTATGTTTGTAAAATCACAAAACTTATATTTCAGTAATTGGTTTTAATAAAATGTAATTATTCATAACAATTTGATAAAATAGAAAAACTTTATTGATTCGGTGCTATAAATAGAAGTGACGCCATTGTACCCGGGCTTTTTACCTCTGTGAATTTCGGAAAAATATACTGTTATATTGCTACTCGTACCCGAATTTTCTATTCATGGATCCTCACGACCACGACCCTGGCTTTGCGCCGACAGCAGCGGTGGGATCGCCCCTCGTGACCACCAATTTCAACCACGCTACCACGGAGCATGTACGAGAAATGAACCCCAGCCCTGCCAGCTCTGTGACCGGACGGGGGCTAACCAACGTTAACGGTGCCGCTAACTCTGCGACCGGACGGGAACCAGCCGTCGCTTACCGCCTCACAAGCTCTGCGACTGGACGAGGACTAACCGACGATGTTGACGGCGCCGCTAACTCTGCGACCGGACGGGAGATGGAGTCAAACCACGAGTCCCGGCCTGGCGCTGTTGGGGCACACGCCGAGGATACTACATTCAGCATGAACCAGGTTATGAATTTACTTAATTCTGTTACGAAACAAGCCGCTGCCAGTGCAGTTACGGCCGCACTGTCTGCAGAAACCGCACCATCACGCTCTCGCTTTGATTTTTACCTGCCACCTTTTGATCCCGATATTCGTTCTCATGATATTAAGGATTGGTGTGCCAATGTCGACCAAACAATCGCTCAGTTTCGGATACCCCCGCACGAAGCACGAATGAAGGCTATACTTCAGTTGAGAGGTAGAGCTAAAACATGGGCTGATACATGGTCCCTTCACTCCACCACGTGGGAACAAATGAAAACCGAGCTAATTCAATCTTTTGCTAGGGAATTCTGCTACGCCGACGATGTCCTGAAATGGCGGGCATACACATCCGATCAAGCGACCACGTACGCGGAATACGCTACTACCGCCTGGACGCTGTTCAGGAGGGTGCGACCAGAGGCTACGGATGCAGAAGTTGTCGAAGCCTTGATTACAGGTATTTACCCTGACTATATTCGTTCCGAGCTTTTGAGAAATACCCCAGTGTCATTGTCTCAATTAGTGTCTGTATTGAGAACATTTAGGAAACGCAAAATAGATAGTTTGAATAATCTTTCTAAGCATAATTCTGACAGTAAAAAACCACGTGGTGCTGAACCAAACAGTTCATATAAGCGCGACGCGATTACATGCTTTAATTGTAATAAAACAGGGCATCGATCGCGAGATTGTAGGGATGTGGGTAGTACGAAAACTAATCACATTCCAACTTTGTCTCAGCCACCAGCTGTTCGGTCAGTTCCGCCTTTTAATTCCACTCATTCTACCATTAATAATAACAAAGTTCATGAATGCAGTTATTGTCACCGCAAAGGTCATAGCGAGAAAAATTGTTTTCGCCGGCAAAGTGACGAACGAAACGAGTCAATTGCTAAGTCAGTTAACGTATGTTCCTCAAGTTCACGTAGCATGATCCCAATTAAAATAAATGGCAAAGAGACTTTCTGTTTATTTGACACCGGTGCAGATTGCTCATTGATTCGAGAAAGTTTCTCTATGACAATCCCAGGTAAACGAAAATCCGTCAATGTTACATTTTCCGGTATCGGTGGTTTTCCTGTATTTTGTGATACAAGTATTACGACGCGGGTAAAAATTGATGAGGTTGATATAGAATTGGAGTTCTTCGTAGTGAAAGATAATCAGTCTCAATTTGACACATTAATAGGGTTTGATTTGCTAAAGATCCCCGGGCTGACAGTTATTATTTGCGAAAATAATATTTCAGTAAAACGTTCGGAGCCTCTGCTCATAAATCAGTGCACGGATTATGACTCTACTATGGATCTAGATACCGATCTTAATAGCCAGGCTGACTTGCAAAGATTGATATCTGTATTAAGAGAATACAGTGATAACTTTGCGCTTGGTAATAAAGTATCTGAAGTAACCACGGGCGAACTTAAAATTCGCTTAAAAAATCCTGACAAAGTTGTTCAGCGCCGTCCTTATCGTATGTCCCCATTTGAGCGCGAGAAAGTTAAGGAAATTATTGACGATCTAAAAAATAACGGCATAATTCGAGACAGCTCTTCTCCATTTTGCAGTCCTATTTTGTTAGTGAAGAAAAAAGACGGCTCCGATCGACTTTGCATCGATTACAGGGAGTTGAATGCGAACACGTTACGAGATCATTATCCACTTCCTCTCATAGCCGACCAAATTGATAAGTTAGGGAAAGCTTTGTATTTTTCATGCATAGACATGGTGGCAGGGTTTTACGGCATTCGTGTGTCTCATGATTCTATAGAGAAAACAGCATTTGTGACGCCCGATGGGCAATATGAGTTTTTGCGCATGCCTTTCGGGTTGTGTAACGCACCCTCAGTTTATCAGAGAGCGATAAATATTGCTTTAGGTGATTACAAAGATAGTATAGCCCTGTGTTATGTTGATGACGTAGTAATTCTATCCCGCACCATTGAGGAAGGATTACACAATCTTAAATTAGTCCTTGACAGACTGACCAAAGCAGGATTTTCATTAAACGTCTCGAAATGTTCATTTCTCAAGACTAAAATTGAATATTTAGGCAATATAATAGAAAATGGCACAGTCAAACCAAGCCCAAAGAAAGTCCAAGCTTTGGCAAACTCGCCTGTTCCAAAGAATATTAAGGAAATTCGCCAATTCAATGGACTAGCTGGGTATTTCCGTAAATTTGTACCCCATTTTTCTAAAATTATGGCCCCTTTATATGAACTTACTAAATCTAATTCAATATGGGAGTGGACGGAGCGACATGAACTTGCAAGGCAAGAAATTATCAGGCACTTAACATCCGCCCCCCTCTTAACTATATTTGACCCCAGCTTACCTACCGAATTACACACCGACGCCAGCGCCATTGGCTTTGGTGCCGTGTTAATTCAACGACAAGATAATAACCCCTTTGTGGTGGCTTACTTTAGCATGCGCACGACACAATGCGAAAGCAAATATCACTCATATGAACTTGAAACGCTCGCTGTCGTAAAATCCATACAACATTTCCGTCATTTTTTGTATGGTAGGAAGTTCAAGCTGGTTACAGACTGCAACTCTCTCAAAGCCGCTAGACACAAGAAAGAGTTAACTCCTAGGGTTTATCGCTGGTGGGCATTTTTACAAAATTTCGATTTTGAAATAGAATACCGGAAAGGCGAACGCTTAGCTCATGCAGATTTTTTCAGTCGTAACCCTGTAACCACGCCCGAATCTAAGACAAATAAGATTTGTTATCCATCTAGTGTTTCCAAGCCGTTGACTTTTAATGTTGATGCTGCCACCCTGGATCACAATTGGCTCCTCATAGAGCAAAAACGAGACCCTAGCATCAAAAATATTGTAGAAAAAATGTCTGCTGATGCTCTTCCTCAAACGATAGCTGACACTTACGTTATCACATCTGATAAGCTACTGAGAAAAAAAGTACAAATTGACAAAAAAACTAGAAAGTTAATAATAGTTCCGCGCTGCTACAGGTGGAGTCTTATCAATCACTATCACGATAATTTGCAGCATTTTAGTTGGGAAAAAGTCCTGGATAAAATGCGTGACCAGTATTGGTTTCCTAACATGACTCGATTTGTGCGAAAATTTGTAGAAAACTGTGTCAGTTGTAGAGTGAGGAAAGGTGTCTCAGGGGCTCGACAAGTAACGCTTCATCCTATAGACAAGGTGGCAATTCCTTTCCATACGGTCCATGGTGACATAACAGGTAGAATGAATGGAAAACGTAACCAAATGGAATATGCATTTGTTTTTATTGATGGCTTTTCGAAGTATGTTCACATGATTTACACAAATGACCGAACAACAGAATCCGCTATGAAATGTTTTAAAGACCTAATAACTATTTTTGGTACTCCTACGCGTTTCATAACGGATCAAGACAAGAGTATGACTTCTACCGATTTTAAGGCATTTTGCGAGAATTATGGCATTCAGCATCACGTGGTAGCAAAGGGAGCAAGTAGAGCTAACGGACAGGTAGAGCGCCTAATGAAAGTAATAAAAGATAATATGTCTGTTGTTGAACTTGAAAAACCTTGGCATTTTGCTCTACAGGATTTACAGTTGGCTATTAATTGTTCAATGTCTAAGAGTACTGGGAAAACTCCTCTAGAAATGTTGCTAGGCAAGAAATGTTCTCCCCCAGGTCTAAAGCTCATACAAGTTGATGATGATGAGGTTATCGACGACCTAGATTCACAGAGACGAGCGTGTAAAGATAGGATGGACGAGCGATCTTCTCAGGATAAAAACCGTTTTGATAAAGGAAAAGCACGAATAAAGAGTTTCAGTGTCGGAGATTTCGTACTTTTGCGCCGCCATGAGCGTCACACAACGAAACTTGGTTCCAAATTCGAAGGTCCCATGGAGGTCATTGAGGTTTTACCCAATGAACGGTATAAGTTGAAACACATAAACCTTCGTGGTTGTTCTGAAAAGATCGCAAGTCATGACTCCCTTCGACCAGCCCCGTTAGCTCAGTCTGATCCTTTTGAAGTTAGTGATTCAGAGGAGGAACAGTCCGTGTGGGCAACGAATGATAAGGTTGTACCTATTAATCAAGGTGCATCCACCTCTGGGAGCACGGTCTATGAATGATGGTCATGATGTGTGTTAATTTTTGTTTGTTTTATTGATTACTTCATTTGTTTATTATATTAATCCAATTTCCCTACCCTAACGCTGGCTGGCCACCATGCGTTTCCTTGTCCCGGTCTTGATAGGCTAGATCCCAGGATGGGTGATGCCATTTTGATTTATTGGGCTAGATCCCAGGACGGGTGATGCCATTTTGATTTATTGGGCTAGATCCCAGGACGGGTGATGCCATAATGACTTATTGGGCTAGATCTCAGGAAGAGTGATGCCTGTGTTATTTTTGTGTTGGGTTAGACAATAAAGAGGATGATGTTTTACTTATATGCTTGTGAGAAGGCTTGAATTGATTTATTTTAAATTAAAGTTAAGCTTTATATATCCACCATGACCAATATTTTTATTTATGTAAATTGTTAAGTTTTGCGCAGAGAGCGCGCCGAATCAGAATGGCCGTGTGGGCGCATTCCATTTGATCATATTTCAAAGATTATGATTAATGTTTTTGTTTCTGAATTTGTTACATTTTAAACATAACATTATTCCGCCTGGAGAATAAGAATAGCAATGTTTATAGTTTTTATAGTCTATACTGAAAATACTGTAATATTTGAATAGACACGCTATATTTATATCCTTAATTATTATTTAGCTTAAGTATTTATGAATAAACAGCCACTTTTGTAGAAGCTTAAATAACAAAATAGCGTTATGAAACTCTATGACCTACTTCCTTCCGACTCTTTACAAAGATGTGTTAATTTCACAAATTTATGAGCAAATTTTGTTATATAAGCCGTAATCTATAATAATAATAGTTTTTAAATAGATAATAGTCAAAATAATTATAAAACTCCCATTGTATGTGAATTTAAATTTATTGCCTAGACACGTTGCTAATCAAAACATTGTTTGACGATAAATTAATTATTAAAGTGTAGCATAATGAGGTTTTCATCACATCTATTATGTTTGTAAAATCACAAAACTTATATTTCAGTAATTGGTTTTAATAAAATGTAATTATTCATAACAATTTGATAAAATAGAAAAACTTTATTGATTCGGTGCTATAAATAGAAGTGACGCCATTGTACCCGGGCTTTTTACCTCTGTGAATTTCGGAAAAATATACTGTTATATTGCTACTCGTACCCGAATTTTCTATTCATGGATCCTCACGACCACGACCCTGGCTTTGCGCCGACATATATTATGTGGAATAGTAAAAAAAATCAATGAATCAGCGCATACTCGTCCACTAATAAGTGGTTATGGTTTGTGGAACTTATTTATTTATTTAGTGCTGGACAAAAGCCTCGGTGCTTGGCAAAAACAAGATATGTTTATAACTATTTTTTTTTTTTTGGTTAACCGTGTTTGTGTCCCACCGCTGGGCAAAGGCCTCCTCTATGATCTTCCACTCCTCCCTGTCTTGAGCTGTCATCTCCCATCCGGAAGAAGGTTGAGAGATCGTCCCGCTATGTCCGCCTTGACCGACCACGTCTGCGATATCCGTCGCGTGGAAGCCACACTGGCAATTTTTGCCAACCTGTCTCTACCCATACGACTGACGTAGCCTGCCCAGTTCCACTTGAGTTTTCTAATTATTAAGATATTTAAAATGGCCTCTGTGAGATCTGTCGGGTATTAAGTCTTCAAAAACTTCAAATGGCAGATTATGTTGAAACGGGAATAATATAATAGGTTAATTTTTTTATTCGTAGGGTTGAAGGAATAAACAAATAACATGTTTGTTATGCGTAACGTGACGTGAGTTAAAGCCCTAATGACCTATTTAAATGAAACTCGAGGGCCCATCACGGACGCCCGATTTATTTAACTGCCACACGACTTAAAACTTTCAGTAACGATGTAACGACTTCACAACACAGGTTAGCAACACAATGCCTTGACATGCCTTGAATGCCACTCTTTCATGAGAAACTGGAAAGGGTGAAACGTGTCGACAGATTTTTTTATACAAACTTACCTAAAAGGGTAAAATTTGGAAAGGTGTGGCCAGGAAAATATACAGGGTGTAATAAAGTTCCCATGTCTTCCAGGATACAGGCGTGATTATGTACCTATGTGTGTACGCACAAACAGAGATAGCCCGAAATGCTTATATCTAAAGGGCCTACGTTTGTGCCTTCATTATATTACATAAACTCACACCTGTATCCCGGAGGGGTAGGCAGAGGCCAGGGTTTGCCACTTGCCCCAATTCTGACAGACCTCTTTCTCTACATCAACATGCATTAGTCGTTGCATGCCGGTTTTGGTACCTATAGCCGATGATATAGAGATGTTTGTACCTGCAGCCTTCATATTGATATTTTTTTTAATTATCTATAATAGTATTTTCTGAGCTTAACGCGAGCACTACACATAATAAAACTGATTTTTAACGGATATTTACTCGTTTACTTTTCCATTTTACAATTTTACGACGTTTCGGTACTTGTCAGAAAATCGTAAAATGGAAAAGTAAACGAGTAAATATCCGTTAAAATTCAGTTTTATTATTATTTATGATGATATAAAGAATACACATCCAGGCAGAGTACGTAGGCAGAGACCAGAGACTGCCACTTGGCACGATCCTGACAGATCACTTAAATAAAGAATATGTTGCACACATGTCGTTATAAAAATAAATAATCCCATAAAATCAATTTCTTGGTAAGCCTGCAAGAGGAGTCTCGTTTATAATTAAACTCTGAAATCCTTCGATTGCTGGATAAATCTTGTTTTTTTTTGTTCAATGGCGTATTCAATTGCATTTTCTTCTAGTGAACCTACCGCTTGTATCGTTAAGTATATTAGTTAAAACTTTTAAAAGAATGGAAATCTAAAGGGAAACCTCTTGCCCAACAATAAGATAATAATATTTAATAATATCTTCATATCTTTCCTATTAATTTAATAAAATCATAATCTTTGGTTTGAGGGTTATGTATCTTCGATGCAATAAAGAATTAAATAAGAATAGGTCGTTTCATTTATTCCACGTTTATCCGTAAACAAACAAACGTCAGACATTTTGTGACATAGGACCGCTTTGATGTCATCTACATTTTAATTGGAATAACTTGCGTTTGACACCATCTCTCAGTGTCAAAAGCGTTTATATTCGACTGAAGTGCTGTTTTCGTTAAGTCTATCAAATAATGAGACCGTATCGGATGAAATAAAAATAAATGGTGCGAATACTTCCATTTTGTTCTTAGAGTGCCTCTCCATCATTGGAGGTTGGCAGTCATCTCATTGACACTTTGCAAGGTCTACTTAAAATGCCGTTTTTCTTGATTACGAAACTATTTACTCACAGAAACAACTACTCTCACACACACACACACGCACGCACGCACGCACATACGCACACGCACGCGCTACTCGCTCGTGTACTCTCCCACATGCATGCAATAACTGACTTATTAATTACTATACATTTTAGACACCACTCACCAAAGCACACACATACTACATCCCTTAGTTCTATCATCACTTCGCTTCGCTTCATCACATCGCTTTCTCATTGTCAATGTAATTCAGACAACGTAAACTTTTTAAAAATTGTTTACAGATGTAAAACATGGATTTTAAACAATTTCACGTAGGTAGTATGTGATCTCTGCAATCACAAAAAGTCACCAGCACATCCACCTTTTGCGTTTTAGTTCAAAGTCTTTTGTGACGTTACTGGATAGAGTGTGTGGATAAGGTCAATGTGCTATCGACTGTACGTCACTCACTGATCGCCCTCTCCATAGCCTGAAGAACTGCCATCCTC
The DNA here is from genome assembly GCA_963969515.1 of Yponomeuta evonymella. Taxonomy (NCBI): domain Eukaryota; kingdom Metazoa; phylum Arthropoda; class Insecta; order Lepidoptera; family Yponomeutidae; genus Yponomeuta; species Yponomeuta evonymella. The sequence goes on along the minus strand of OZ018351.1, from coordinate 1,208,067 downwards.
AAAAAAACTTATTTTTAGGTTTCCGTACCCGAAGGTTGCCAAACAGGACCATATTACTGTATTGACTTCACTGTCCCTTTGTCTGTCTGTCTGTCCGGCTGTCTGTCTGTCCGTCTATCACCAGGCTGAATCTCATGAAACGATCACGTTTCAAGCTATCAAGCTAGGCTGTTGAAATTTTCACAGATGGTGTATTTCTGTTGCCGCTATAACAACACAAATAATAAAAGGGGGCTCCCGTACAACAAACGTGATTTTCTTGCCGCTTTTTGCTCGATATTAATAACGGCAACACGCTTAACGGTAGACGCTTGAAATATTCAAATGTTGTATAGACAATGGTACGGAACCCTTCGTGCACGAGTCCGACTCGCACTTGGCCGGTTGTTTTTCTTAAGCTCTTATAATATAAGTTTTGAAATGTACTAACCAAATATGAATCTTGTTGTGGGAGGCAAATCAATTATTATTATTATTATTATTATAAACACTCATTGGCTAAGTTCAATGTCTACGTGGTATTAAGTAACTGTAATTTTTGCGGCTGAAAGTACCTAAAAATGAGTGCAAACCTCAGCTTTACATACTTTGTTTAGATAAGCGCTTAAAGTGTGTTACCCAGAAGCCTTTATTAACGATCCACCTGAAATGAGTCGAAATGTCATCCGCAAAATTATTAATGATAGCGTCATTATTAATCACGTGTTTTGGAACAAATTGCGTCTTCAGGTTTTCGAAATTATTTTGTTAACGTTTTGATTATTCTAATTTGCAGGCCTTTATGTTAGCCACGGCAATTTTTCGTTGAATTTGAGGAATAATTATTTTACGTTTATTAAAATTAATTATTCCTCAAAGGCAATTCGATTGAAAAGGGGCGTGAAACAGGGAGACTTTATCTCTCCAAAACTGTTCACGAACGGACTGGAAGATGCCTTCAAGCTTCTGGAATGGCAGAAACACGTCATCAATATCAATGACTACATCACTCACCTTCGATTTGCCGACGATATAGTAGTCATGGCAGAAATGATAGAAGACCTTGGCATAATGCTTTAAGACCTCAGTCAAGTTTCCCAACGTGTGGGCCTTAAAATGAACATGGACAAAACGAATGTCATGTCGAACGCCCGTGTTGTGCCCACCCCAATAAAATTGGGGAACACGACTCTCCAAGTTGTAGACGAATACGTCTACTAAGAATAAACAGTCCAACTAGGCCGGTCCAACTTCGTGAAAGAGGTCAATGGACGAAAAGACCAATATACCTCAATCGCCCAAGACAAAATTATGCAACCAGTGTGTGTTACCAGTGATGACTTATGGCACTGAAACGTGGCCTCTCACTATGGGCCTCATAAGAAAGCTCGAGGTTACGCAACGAGCTGTGGAAAGGGCTATGCTCGGAATTTCTCTATGAGATCGAATCAGAAATGATGAGATCCGTAGACGAACGAAAGTCGTCGACATAGCCCAGCGGATTAGTAAGTTGAAGTGGCAGTGGGCGGGGCATAATATGCCTGAAAAATCAGTGCAATAAAAGTACCAAAAACAAAAAAAGTTTTATTTAAAACTTAACGATTCAAAAAATGTTCGTGAAATTTACGAATAGTATTATGGGGTATGTGAGAAGGTTAAGTATCTAGGGTTATAGGGTACTTGACATTTATTTCGGTTTTAACGACGTTAATACGGCACTTGCGGCGCTTTAGCGGAAATCGATTGAAGTTTTACTTTCCCTAAGCTGTGTTTCAATTTTAAAATACGTATTTAGAGGCTTAAAATTCCACCCATGCCGGGACTTGAACCCGCGACCTCTGGCTCACCGTGCCAACGCTCTCCCAACTGAGCTAATGGGCAAGTACCTAAGTCTAAATAGGTTTTTAAAATTGTCCTCAGCACGGGTTAGTGCAAACGAAAAGAATATAATTTGTGTTTTAATTGTTATCTACTTCTATTGAAATTTCTGTTGGCCACGAGTTTACTTATGGTAACAATATTTTGTTCTACATTCGTTCTTCCATGTGGCGCCGGATTAAGAATGGCGTCACTCCATTTCCTTCCGTGGATGTCGTAGAAGGCGACTAAGGAAATCACATACCAGCAGCAGCGTCTTCCTGAGATTCCAACCGCATACTGCGATCGCAAAACCCCTCATGGTTATGAAAACCATGAACTAGGCCTATGTCTTGCAGTGGGCGTCAAATGGCTGATGATGATGATGATTTGTTCTACGAGTTTTTTCATATATTTTTATTTTTCTAAATATCACGGTTTTATACGCCAATACAGTAAAATGATATTTAGAAAATCAAGACAGATTACATAGTGTCATTATATCTGTGCTTCATGCGCTCTATCAACGTCAGTCAGAATCAGAATCAGAATCTATCAACGTCAAACGCAGCCTTCGCGATATCATTCTCCTAAATGGGTGATAAATATATATATTTTTTTGTCTTATTGAATATTGAACAAAAAAGTCACAGATTTTTTTTTTGTGGACACTAATGGACATGTTTTAGGAATTGCGCTTTTCACAAATATCTTTATTGGTGGCACTTTAACAATTTAGGAACCCATTAAGATAAAGGTCGACTACCTGGGAGCTACCTACCGTGGATCGACAAAGTATTCTATTGAATGCAAGTTATATGAGATCGCCGCAAGAGCGCTAACGTTTCCGCAGGTTTATCCAACAAACGTCAGATGTAAGTAACAAATGGCCCTGTTAGATGGCTTAATTACAATGTACAGTGGACAACCGGCCCCAGATTCTGTTAATTCAAATGTGCTAGAAATTATTGCCAAGCCAGTCTTTGACTACTGTTATTAATTATTATTTATTTTTATTTAGTATAACGTGGGTTAAACAAGTAACAATAATTTTATTAAAGTTAAATAAATACAGGTTAAGGTGCGGTGCTTGACTGATTTCTAAAACACACACACACGCACGCACGCATGCACGCATTCACGCACGCACGCACTCACATACGCACGCACGCACGCACGCACGCACGCACGCACGCTCGCACGCGCGCTCCCTCGCGCGCTCAAAGATACACACACACACACACACACACACACACACACACACACACAGACACACACACACACACACACACACACACACCCCTGCTCTCTCGTTTCGTAATTGATGCCTGCATTTGATTGTCCATTTTCACGTTTTCGAAGTGTCAAAATATGATTGACAGTTCGGAGTAGGTAGTTCGAGTCCAAATTGAATTCATTCATCACCACGCGTGCCCACCGTGGATTGGCGATTTAAAGCGCCGAGGTATGTGAATAGCTCAGACATTCAGGTTTCCTTACGATGTTTTCCTTCACCGTTAGCGAGTGGTATTGCTACTAGAACTTGACATAATAACCGAAACGAATTGTTGATGTGCTGTCGACTGTACTTGTGGAGTTTAATATCGGTGATACCACGAGGGATAAATTAATTAAAGCGTATGGGCAGAAAGGTACTATGCCACATGATTCAATCAGTTCAGTTTAGAACATGCTGAATATTTTTGAACTAAAACTGTCATAAGCACTACCTATTATTAAAATTATGAACATAATAAGTAATTGTGCCGTATATGTATTATTTTTACTTTAACAGAAGATTATTTATTTATTGATATATTAATAGTTCAAAATAAAATTACAGTATAACATTTGATAAATTTTTTTTAATAAAAAATAAAAACCGACTTCGAAAAAGTTAGAAATAATTTAAACAATTAGAAGTATTTACACATGTAGGTATTGTAGATATAATTTTATATATGTGCTGGTCTTGAAACTGGGCACCGAATACAAATTATAGTAACAAAATATATACACGCTTAAGTGCATAGGGGGCGAGAAAATCACTATAAATATCATCGTAACCTGGTTAATTGTATTCGAGACTAAAGAAAAACCAATAATCGATGACCTCTGAGCTTTCAGGACCGAGTTTCATAACACTGCAATTAGTATTTTATTATGACAGTTCGAGGTACATCGCTTAGCAGATTTGTTTCGTTAATCTCGGAATCAATCGACTTTGCAATGTACATCAAATTGTCATAATAAACATAATAATAATAATAATAATACTTTATTCATTTATTTGCTTCTTACTAAGTAAGTTACAGAGTGAGCCTAAAAATAACAGGTGATTTAAAAGGATGTTCTTAGATTTATTAGTGGCCTACTACATGAATTTTAGTTGCATGAAACAGGCCCCACGTACAATCCGAGTCAATCGGTTGCTATGGGAACCTGATAAAATACAATTGCGGACACTGTCGACACCACAGAACAGAGAAATGTTCTGTGGTCGAGACGACCCAGTTTCATTTTACGTACCTATGTCTGTAAATAATCTTAATTACAAAGCGTTACAAAATATGGCTAATTCAACATTGATCATACATTTTATATGACTTATTATACGACTACCTCGTTGGTCTAGCCCTTACGGCGCTTAGCTACCAAAGCAGAGGTCGTGGGTTCGATTCCCACTGGAGGCCGCCGTACATTTATACAAATGGCCTCAGTCTGGGTGTACTTTCATATTTGTAACGTCCTTGCCTAGTTGCCAAAGCACAAGGTATCCTAGTTTGGGACCAGGTCGAGTGATTGTATTGTGTGGAAGTTACTTATTATTTATCTATTAAAAAGAGTAATTGCTGCATAAAAAAAGGATGTATACGAAAAACCGAAGTTTAATTAACACGTTTAGGTGGGTTTAATTAATCTATCATTTCGGCGCGGATATTCGTGTCGGGCATAAGCTTGCCCAATGCACGCCGTTACCAACAACCTCCCTCACATCGTGAACTGGTGGGCGTCCTACGCTGCGATGGGGAAATAGATCCAAATGACAAGTCACTGTATTAGGTACGTATATTGAGCATTCTATTCCATCAGCATGGGTAGTAATATTGCATGGGCGAAACCACTGATGTTGTGGAGTTTTCCCTTAGACTATGAAGCGCCTCTTTCGTAAGTCTTCATGAGTGGATGAAGGGACACACTTGTCCAAATGCACTCGAGAAGACTTGCTGGAGGCCACAAACGCTGGAGTACGCGTGGCCGAGTTTTGGGTCAATCAAATCTAAGAACTCTTGCACATAAACACGATACAACGACGCGTCGTGCTACGACGCGTTAATTTGGCTCAAATTAGTTTATTTATTTATTTATTTTAGATCAAAGATCCATAAATAGGACGACTTAGACTATGTAATATCCAGTCATCTCATAACTAATCGTGAATTATTCAACTCAGAAGTCAATAGCACGTCTTTCCTGTTTATCTATTGTCAAATTTAGCGACACAAAACGCGTGACTCAAACTTTCGTACAGCCTATGCTGTAATGAGTTTGAGCGGGCGACAAGCTGCGTCAACGGGAGACGGCGTGGTGAGGTAGGATAATAAATACAACCGCGAAAAGGTCTCAAGGGACGAACTTTAGAACGGGGATAGACCAGGGCCTTAATTAAGGGGTAAGGGCACTTCATATTCTAATGCAACGCGAACGTAGTCGCGGGCACAGCTAGTAGGTAATTACTATGTGTCTGATCTTTCGCATCACATAGTACTGTAATTAATATGCCCGCTCTCCCATCTAGTGCATTCTCTGTACCTCTCTATCTTGCTGAATTGGACCGTGTTACGCAGAAACATTCCAACCCACAACACGTAAGTTGCGAGCAAAACGCCTTTTTTATGTATAAGATCGTTTTTTTTATCATGTTTTTGATCAGACGTGTTTAGTGTTAAATAAAAAAATTTGAATTTAATTAAAAAAAAGTTTTACCCGCAAGTTACGTATTATGTGTTGGAATGTTTCTGCGTAACACGGTCCGATTAAGCAAGAGAGAGAGGTACCGAGAATTTATCAATGCTATACACAGGTATAAAAGGTACACGCACACGTATAACCTGTACACAGATATAAAAAACCGGCCAAGTGCGAGTCGAACTCGCGCACGAAGGGTTCTATACCACTTTTTACTTATGCAACATTTAAAGATTTCAAGCGTCTACCTGTTGCCGTTATTATTATCGAGCAAAAAACTACAAAAAATCACGTTTGGTGTATGGGAGCCCCTTTTAAATATTTATTTTATTCTGTTTTTAGTAAGTATTTGGTATTATAGCGGCAATAGAAATACATCATCTGTTAAAATTTCAACTGTCTAACTATCACGGTTCATGAGATACAGCCTGGTGACAGACGGGTGGACGGACGGACTAACAGCGGAGTCTTAGCAATAAGGTCCCTTACCCTTTGGGTACGGAACCCTAAAAACCACCAAAGTGAACGTTGCAAATGGCTTTTATTTCCACTAAAAGTGGCATTTTCCCTTTGTTTAGAATAAACGACTTAATAAATTATGAATACAGTAATCTCGAGCAAATAAATCATAGCGCCCCCATTTAATTCGCACCGGGGAAACATTATCTTGCATGATACGGGGAGCCTTCGCTTTTGAGCGCCAACATTAATTGAGCACTTAGACGAATAGAAAAACAAAGGAAAAGGAGAATGATCAATTTACTATAGGAGTTAGTCTATTTTTGCGTCTTCTTGCGCATTGATGAAACCAACGTTAATCTATAAGAAATTAGCTCTGGATTATGCAGCAAAAATATTATGAAAATATTAGATGGGAGTTTCGAGAAATCTTAATTTTGAGCCCATGTTTTGAGGTTATGACAACTTTGGTGGTTTGGTGTTATTTTGGGTTGGCATTGGCACCTAGTCAGTTTGAATTATAAAAATACCTAGGTCATTATTAGGTAGGTATGGTTAGTTAGGGCTAAATAATAATTCTGTATAAAATACAAAATATCCGTAGGTTTCATGCAATAAGTAATAGGGTTTGTCTGATATTATGGCATATCTGTACGACAGTTTGCAAAATTATATCTTTAAAAAAAAGCCATAGGCATGTCTAAGAAGGAAAAAGGAAGCATAATTACGTACATGATCAGGTGCGATCCACGAACTCATTACATTAAGCATTGAGTTGGATAGTTCGTCCAAAGAATGCACTGGCAGTCGCTGGGGAACCTCATAGGAGCAGTTGATGCAACGTCGGCCAGGACTAACTTGTGTTCCACCAGAACCAGATACCATTGTAAACAAAACAAACTTGTTTTGAACATAACCTATCCAAAAATATCTAAGAGTCCAATTCTCTCTTTCACAATCACAAGCTCAGTTCGTTCCTACGGAGGAAGTTTGTGCTTTATGCCACAGATTATTTATGCTTTTAGCCAATGACATGTTAGGCGTTTACATACTGCGACTTTTTACAGATAGCGCGTGTGTGTAACGGTGGATGATTTGCGAGTGTCTAAATCGCGACTATATCGCTGCAAAAAGTCGCAGTGTTTAAGGAACCTAATGGGGGACAACGAGATAATTTCTGATAAATAAGCACAAACAGTCTTAGGTCCTGCTCATAATTGAGACAAGACTATCCTAAGCCCACAATGGCGGTTTATTTTAGTTATTTTTTTTGACATATTGTTCATACATCATCATCATCATCATTTTAGTCATTGGACGTCCACTACTGGACAAAAGCCTCCCCCAACGATTTCCAGAAGGGCTGGTTGGATTGTTCATACACATGGTCATTTTAACAATAAACTACACTAAGTAAACAGTATAAAATCCACTGGAATCAATTTGCAAAAATAAAAGCGTAATAAAACCGCTCGTTTGAATTTCCGTCAACAACTCCCCGTTTGCAGTTTGCACTGTCGCATTTTATGTATGTACACGATTTGCGATTTTTGCAATAATGTAATCTAATCTGTGTTTGTAATCTGTGTTTGTAATCTGTATTGACTGACTGAAGTTTTTTAGTTATACAATCAATACAGATATTTTTTAATTATTACTTTTAAACCCCTGATTCTTTTAATTTATCAAATAGAACTATGAAATAATTTTTCAAAAGAAAAATTTTGAGGTATAAATGCTTAAAGCGCAACATAGACTGTTTTTGATCATTCTCCATTTATAGGAACTTTGATGTGGCCAGATGCGAATTAAAACTATTTATAACCGGTGTAGCGGGGCGGTAGAACGCCGGCTTCTTAATCGGGAGGTCGTGAGTTCAAATCCCGGCATGTACCAATGACTTTGTTTTATAAGTTACGTACAATGTGAAGTTATACTCGCAGTAACAATACCACTCTCTAATGGGGAAGAAAAATATCGTGAGGAAACCTGAGTGTCTGAGCTATTTGCATACCTCAGCACTTGAAATCGCCAATCCGAGGGGGGTACCGCACATCAAGCCGCATTAAGCCCGCTACCCTCTCTCTCTGAGAGAAGGCCTGTGCCCTACAGTGGGACGTATATAGGCTGCTTATGATGATAATACTTTTATTTTGTTAGCTCAGCATGCCAGTTGCAAAGTTATCTAATGTTTCGTCAGATGAGTGACATGACAGGCGGTCTGTCAGATGCTTACTGTAGCCACACAGTGAATTACTGTCCATCAGAGCATTGAATCTACTTCTCAATAGTGGAACAATGACAAACTAATGGACTGGTCGGGGGCCAAATGTCATCATTCCATTAACGCGTCAAAGACGTTGGTGCATTTGTGAGTGTGGACTTGACGCGTCAATGGAATGAAAAAATGTTTTCAGATGTACGCCATTATTGTTATTTTATTATTATAATAGAATTTACAGATAGAATCAAGCTTGTTGGTTCCGAGGCTTTAGCATATTTTTTCTTCCTTTTTCTTTTGCCCAGCAGCGGCAATGTCGGTGTCTCAGCACTGAGACTCCACCAACAATTTCATCGAAATTGCGAAATTGCTCGGGGCTGCAAGTGATGTAAATCACTTCGGCTAGATTTCGCTGCCTGCGCGTAATACAGAGAAGTTTTTAAAGAGGCTCGAAATTTCGCCGATGACTGCACTTGCCCATTAGCTCAGTTGGGAGAGCGCTGGCACGGTTAGCCAGAGGTCGCGGGTTCAAGTCCCGGCATGGGTGGAATTTTTAGCTAGAGGCTAAGTTCTTTAAAATTGTCCTCAGCACGGGATAGTGCAACAAAAAAAAGAATATAAAACTCTTTCGCTTCATCAGCATTCATTAATCTTTCACTGGTACTTTTTTTATCCAGAAATTCTCTGAAAACTGACTCTTTATAAGGTACTTTTAAACAACTAGTAAAACAACATCTAATCTACTCCTCATTTAACGATACAAAGACATAGCAGACCGACCAGCTCCATAGACCCCTCTAACACAATTGTAACACCCCTGTTTTGTAGAAAGTATAATTATCGCGGGGCGGGCAACAGGTCAATTTAAAATGGACGCTTGAAACCGCATCAGACACTATTTGAAGCCAAGGGGATATTAAACTCAGACTGTGTCTACCCGACTGCGAACGCAAATCAGTCTTATATTTTCGCGCGCATGTTTGTACGATTGTTTCTCTATGACCACAAAGAGCCCAACCGTTTGGATTGACTTTGATAAATGGGATGACTAATGAAAGTATTGGTGGCTTAATGAGGTCACGAAGAAAAAAAAAAAAGAAATGGCCGGGGTCAGTCGTATTGTTAGCAGAAAGCCACTAAAAAAATGTAAATAAAACAGCCGTTCTATGAAACGCTGACTTATATAGAATAATGGCGTTATTTACAAAAAACAATTACAACGATTCCTTGAAACACTCCTCAGAGGCAGTTTAAATAGTCTGTGGTTAATTATTTTACACAGATTTTATTTAAACTGTCTCTGAAGAGTGTTTTAGAGGAATCGTGTTCTTATAAATAAGACTGTGAAACTTGCAAGTTACGCATTTTGGGAAGTTGTACTAGCAAATACCACTCGCTAAATGTTAAGGAAAACATCGTGAGGAAACCTGAGTGTCTGAGGTGTTCACATATCTCGGCGCTTGAATTTGCCAATTCGCGGTTCGCACGCGTGGTAATTAAGCCCATTCTCTCTCTCTCTCTCTGAGAGATGGCCTGTCCTGCAGTGGGACGTATTTTAGGCTACATACAAAAATCTTATTTACTCTTAACGGTGTAGAGCCCTGATCACGGTACAAATAACATTTATCGGGGGAACTACCTAGCTAGATGTCTTTCAATTCATATCCCTGCCATAATTTTCAACAGAAAAAGTCGTTAAACTTTTCCAATACTGAACTATCAAGGTATTTTCTTTACGTCTCGCGATTTGCTCCTTCTTTATTATACATTAAAAATGTTACATTGGGGTTCTTGATTTAACGATAACTAATATATACACTTCCAATGCTGCGTTTTATTTCATTATAGGGAATAGATAAAGCAAAAAAATGGGAATATGGACTTATAAAGGTAATTTAGTAAGTAATGACAACGGTACTTATTTGTTCAAAGGTTAGAGTAGTGATCCGTCAAAATAAAAATAAAATCTAGGAATGGATGACGCAGTTCGAAATTTTGAATTTAAAAATGATACAGAACAAAATGAAAAAGAAATAACGAAACATGAAGTAAAAAGTAATGGCATAATGTATGTAGGTACGATATGGAGTTATTGTGACGAAGAAAAAGAAGGTTAATTATCGTTAAAGGTTGCAATGTGGGTACTAATACGAGTATAATGGTATTTTTTTATCAGGTTTAAATTATTTTTGACTTTTTAGCTCTTTTTATTAACAAGTAATAAAAGCTTGTTTTTAAAAAGTTTTCTTTTTCTTTAAATCTAGTAAACAAGGTGTAAATGTCTGAAACACAATGTTCGTTATACTAAAAAGAGTAAAAAGGGCAACTCTGAGCCTCAATATCATCATTCGAAATGGTGCAGAGAATAACATTATTCTCTGCACCATTTAACATTCTTTAAATATGTTTCCTTGCTAGTTGACTGATAATTTTATACAAAGGGTGAGCAACGCAATATTGAATTAAAAACTATGATTCTACCAAAAAGCATTCGCATTTCTGCACACCCTTCTACAAGGACTTACAGGAGAGTCAAATCTCTTCATACGGTTAGGTATCGTCCAATGTGACCGGCAAACAGTGAAATCAAAATGCCAGACGCAGCGGGAAATAATTCGATCCGGGTTCTCCCTAGCGAACTGTCTTTTGACAATTGATGCGTCTGCTACCACGCCTATCCTGGCTTTGACTATAACTTTATGAGCGAAATTCTGGTCGTACATTGTCTGCAGACTTGAGCTTCCGACCTCTATGATTCAGTTTTATCGAGTAAATCGTCTTACACTCAATAAAAAGTGACATTGAAATGACGCAGAACTTGAAAACCGTAAAACTATCTATGAAAGGAGATGAACATCTGCTTATCACACTGTTGCAACATTATGCTGAGTTGGGTTCATTTGGGGCTCTCACTTCTGGCGCCATTTTTACCGATTTGTCTTTTTTTAGGCTTCCGTACTCAAAGGGTATTACTAAGACTCCGCTGTCCGTCCGTCCGTCCGTCTGTCACCAGGCTGTATTTCCATACCCCCTGGGGGCCGCTTTAAAAATACTTTTGTGCAAGTGGCGTCAGTCGGGGTGTATTTTCATGTTTGTGATGTCCTAACCAGGGCCTCGATTCTGTTAGTGCATTGTAGTGTAATGACAGGTACAGGTGTTTTTTCGTACCATTGACACCTAGAAGGTTTGATGGGTGTGCCCGCGTAGACTTAAAGCAGCCATGAAATGAAAACCGCCATGTTCATGCAGTTGTCATGTTACTACAATGCATTAACAGAATCTAGGCCCTGGTTACCATACCACATTGTATGGGTGTCTTAGTTTGGGACCAGGACAAGTGATTGTGTTATTATTATTGCTATTTTTATACTAGCAGGACACAGAGAGAGAGAGAGAGAGAGAGAGAGTATAGGATTGATTACCACGCGTGCCCACCGCGGATTGGCAATTTCACACCACTTCCCAAATGGTCGTAACTTAGAAAACAAAGTCATGCCTTGATGTGACCCACATGCCAACCCGCGACCTTTGGAATGTGAGGCCAGCGTTACCACTGCGCTGCCATCATTATAATGCAAATCAAATAAATACTAACGGTCTAATTTATAAAAACACGATTCCTTAAAACACTCGATAAACGCCGATTGAAATAGTCTATGGCGCTGATTTTACAGTGAAAAGAGGAAACAACAGATTAAATAAACTGCCTTTGAGGAGTACTTTAGAGTAATCATATTTTTAGGGTTCCGTACCCGAAGCGTGCCAAACGGGACCCTATTACTAAGACTTCACTGTCTGTCTGTCTGTCCGTCTGTCTTTCTGTCTATCTGTCTGTCACCAGGCTGTATCACATGAACCGTGATGCTAGGCAGTTGAAATTTTCACAGTTGATGTATTTCTATTGCCGCTATAACAACCAATATTAAAAATAAGTATTTAAGGGGGGCTCCCATACAAAAAAACGTTGTCTAAAGACAGCGCTCGCCAACTAGCGGCCATCTATGTAACCGTCTCAGCGCTGATGTCATGTCGTTAAATGTCAATGTTAAACGTTTATTGTTGGTTTCTATAGATGGCGCTGTTCTCAAATTCGATCTGTGTCTAATGTTGTACAGATAATGATACGGAACCTTTCGTGCGCGAGTCCGACTCGCACTTGGCCGTTTTTTTATAAATAAAGCCGCAAATGTACCTGCTAGGAACAGCAGCCGCAAAAGAGCGGCGAGGGGAACGCGGCGCATGCTGTCACCGCGCCATCACAGCGCTACACCACTCGCCCCATCACTCTGCAACAAGCAAACGAGGAAAAAGATAAAGATAATGTACGAACTAGCAACGTACCTACATCTACATAATTACATATCGACGCCATGACCTAGGCGAAAAAGTCGGCCGACTAATTGTACCTGATATGTGCGCACGCACGCACGCACGCACGTAAGCACGCACGCACGGACCAGGTATCCCTATTTTACCCCTTCTATTGTGCCTAGTTAGATTGAGAAATAAAGATTATTTGTATATATGTAATTTTTTTATTTCAGAAATTACATTACTTCATCTTCATCGTGATCATCAGCCACTCGATGCCCACTGCAGGACACAGGCCACTTCATGGTTTTCCTAACCATGAAGGGTTTTGCCATAATCGCCACGCTTGACAGGCGGGTTGGCGATCGCAGTATGCTGTGGAAATCTCAGGAAGACGCTGCTGCCCGTTTCCTGGTAATTTATTTCCTAAGTCGCCTTCTACGACATCCACGGAAGGAAGTGGAGTGACGCAATTCTTAATCCGGGGCCACACGGAAAGTTTTTTAAATTATTAAAATTTACATTACTTAAACATCAAAAAATAATTGGTGATGCTAGGAACCACCGAGTAGGCCCGGGTAGTAACAGAATGTGAATTATTTCCATGAACCGTTTATTTTAAGTTAAAATTCAGTGCATGAACTCATCGTAGAATTCATCCGACATTCTGTGTTTTCGAGGGTTGCGTATTATTTACGACGTCTGCTTTCACCGAGGCACTTTCCAAACTAGGTAGTTTATAGCTATTTTATTAGCCAAATAAGCATAAAATTATGACTTCAGACAGACGAAACGCGATAGGCCAGCTGGATAGACGTCTTTGAATATTATTCAGCACTATAAGTGTTGTTTAAGCGCCTGCGCGATAACGCAGAGCACCGTTGCGCATCACGATAACTTAAGTTATTTTACGTCAGGAGGAACGTTTGATTTTTTTTGAGATTCCAATTACATCGTAGTTCTGTCAAGCACGTTGCTTCATTTAAAAATTCCCGTGTACTCCCGAACATGGTCCTGGATCATCGCCGGATATAAAATATCAAGAACCAGAACTCAAACCACCATATTATTATCAAAACATAGTGGAGTTTATTTGGAGACAAATAAGTATACGCGGCGAAGAGGTTACCTAACCGGCAACGTGGACATGGAATAATTTCAAGAAATTACTGGTGTTTAAAGGCTATTTTTCATAATTTATCGTCACCCAACACTCTAATTAAGGTATTAGTATCAAGTGTAAATCACTGGAACAATCAGGTTGGTTGCATATTATTGTATTTTCACATAATTGTCATAAATCATTGCACTGTGGTTAACAATAGCAGGTTCATTCATACTTTGCAGTATTTAAGTCAGTATTTGTATTGTCAAATACAGTAAGCAAAATAAAGCTTCATCATTGGCTTATTTACATTAGTTAATCACATAATTGATAGCTGTGCAATAGGCATTTAAAAGTGAGTAATTAACAATAACAATAGATTTATGCATTGACGGTTAAAGTTAGATTAAGCATCTATTTAATTTCATCTCAGGCTAGCTTCTTAAATTTGCTTAAATAAAAAGTTTTCTAGTAAACTTCATCAATATATCGTAATATAATAAGACGATTTTTGTCAAGAGTTCAAGAGTTTGAGAACCTATTTATTAAATTATATTTTTTGGAGCAAGAAAATTTGTGCCTTCATATTTATATAAAACTTTGTATGTGCGTTAAAAATATCTAGGGAGATACCTACATAAATTCAACTAAGTTTTATTTATCTGTGTCATTGTATACATTCCAGGTCGTACACTCTTGTCCCCCAGAATGGCCGAAGGACAAAAACCTGATGAAGAACGGGATTTGATTCGAAAACGAGCCAGTTTCAAAGGTCGTTTAACCGTTTTCAACAATTACCTAGATTCGCTCGCAATACCTCTAAAGGAGATTGATGCGACGGAATTGCAATTGCGTTTAGGTAAGCTGGAGTCAATGTACGACCAATTTGATGAGGTTCAGGTGAAGCTGGAATGCCTCACCGAGAGTGTAGATGCGCAGGTTACTGAGCGCACAAATTTTGACTCTGTGTATTATAAAGCGCTAGCAAAGGCCCAGAATTTATTAAGGGATTTTAATAAAACTAAAAATGAATCATTTGACTCAGCAAGTAGTGACAAGGTTTCTCGGGCTAGTAATCGTAGGCTTGTTAAGCTGCCTACCATACAATTGCCGAAATTCAGTGGATCATATGAAAATTGGTTGGAGTTTCACGACACTTTCAACAGCCTAATTCATTCTAATGATGACATAGATGAGATTAACAAATTTCATTATTTACGGGCGTCTCTGGAGGGGCCTGCTGCTGTGGTAATACAATCATTTGAGTTTTCTACCAGGAACTACAGTGTGGCGTGGAAGGTTTTGTGTGAACGGTTTGACAATAAACGATTGTTAGTTCAAAATCATGTTTCAGCGTTATTTCATATTGAAACTATTACGAAGGAGTCGTCTATCACTTTGAAGCGTTTAATTGACCAGCTAAATAAAAACCTCCGAGCATTGGAATCGTTGGGCGAGCCAGTCAATTACTGGGACACTCTGTTAATTTATATTGTAACGCAAAAATTAGATCAAAAAACCTACCGTGAGTGGGAGGAGTTCAAGGGTCGGCTGCACAAAGACGAATCTATCACATTCGACTTATTCCTCGGATTTTTGCGTGGCCGAGCTGATTTAATTGAAACACTAGAGATGTCACGTAACATACAGACACGTAACACACACATACCAATCAAACCAACCCCCAAGGTAAAGTCCATGGTTTCAGTACAAAACTTAAACAATCTCACCACTGAGTCACTGAAAAATGTTTGTCCGAAATGCAATGGCGACCACAGCTTAGCCATCTGTCCACAGTTCCTTGCACTTAGTAACGAGGCACGATTAAAATTACTACCGAGTTACAAGATTTGTTATAATTGTTTTAAAGTAGGTCACTACGCAAATCACTGCAAAAAACCGGGATGCAAGCTGTGCAAGCGCCGACACAATACATTGATTCACGTTGCGGAACTGAAGGTAGGTGGGACCGCGCGCCCTGAAAATCGAGATGCAACTGAGTCTCCCGTGACGTCATCCGCTTCAACTACGGCTACCGCCGTAAACAATGTATCGCTATCTGCGAGCGTCGAACGTTGTACACAACAACAAGATGTACTATTATCGACCGCATTGATTAAAGTGTTGGATAGCAATAACATTGAATATGTTGCCCGCGCAGTTTTAGATAGTGGCAGCACTTCGAGCTTCATGACCGAGAAAATGCAACAACGTTTGCATATAGAGGCTGTCGAGACAGATAGGTCCATATTGGGAATTAATAGCGTGACTTCTCACGTAGGCAAAAGATGTCGAGTACACTTAAAATCATTGGATGATAGTTTTTCTACTGACATTCATTGTTTTATTTTGCCATCAATAACCAGCAATGTCCCAAGTCGCGAGGTGAACCTATCTGATCTTGAGCTTCCTTCTTATATAGGCTTGGCTGACCCCACATTTTATAAGCCTGCCGAAATAGATTTACTAATCGGGGCTGATCTCTTTTGGGATCTGTTGGGGACACAGAAAATTAAGCTTGGCAGTCATAATATGCCTATATTGCAGGAAACTCGGTTAGGGTGGATAGTCTCCGGCCCTATGTCAAGTAGCAATGCTGCATCACTGTTGAATGACATCAAGTGCAATTTCACTCAAACAAAACCGTATGTCTATAGCGATACGGACGATTTTCGAACCGATCTTACGCGTTTTTGGGAAATCGAGGAAAACGTTAGTTCGAAGTCACCTATTTATTCTCCTGAAGAGAAAATGTGTGAGGATCATTTCGTGAAAACTACATTCCGTTTGGCTGATGGGCGTTTTTGTGTTCGCTTGCCACTCAAGCAAGATCCTGCTGTATTAGGGGATTCATTTAAAAAAGCCAGGCATTGCTTGTTCTCTTTAGAGCGTAGAATGACAACAAAACCAGAAATCCGTCAGCTTTACTACGATTTCATGTCTGAATATCTGACACTGGGCCACATGTCTGTCTGTGTGGCACCTCAACCAGATCTAGGCGGTAACTTTATACCACATCACGGAGTGCTGCGAGAAAGCAGCACTACG
The DNA here is from genome assembly GCA_963969515.1 of Yponomeuta evonymella. Lineage (NCBI taxonomy): Eukaryota > Metazoa > Arthropoda > Insecta > Lepidoptera > Yponomeutidae > Yponomeuta > Yponomeuta evonymella. Next base: position 1,191,118 of record OZ018351.1, on the reverse strand, counting down.
ACAAAACTTAGAGTGGTATTTAATGCCAGCTGTCCTACGACGTCAGGTGTCTCTTTCAATGACATACAGATGGTCGGCCCTGTAGTTCAAGATGATCTATTGTCTATACTGCTGAGGTTCAGACAACACAGGTACATCTTGTCTGCTGATGTGGAAAAAATGTACCGATGTTTAATTGTTCATCCTGATGACAGGCACCTGCAGCAGATCGTCTGGCGTGACAGACCTGATGATTTCCTCCAGACCTTTCAATTAAATACCGTCACGTATGGTACGGCTAGTGCACCATTCCTTGCGACGCGCTGCCTTAAGCAGCTTGGCCTTGAGTGTGAAAACAAAGACATAGGTCAGATCATTTTACACGATTTTTATGTCGACGATTTGCTGACAGGTGGAGATGACTTGGAGGTCGTAAAGAAAATACGTCGAGAAGTGACAGCTACGTTGGCATCTGCTTCTTTGCCATTACGAAAGTGGAGATCAAATAATCTGGAGTTATTATCAGAAGTTGCTGATACGTCGCTGGACCTAAATATTGGATCTCATGAACCAAGCAAGTTATTAGGTCTCAGCTGGCACTCCGATTTGGATGAGCTCTGCTTTCCCTTGAATTCATTAATTCCTGATGCCAACACTAAGCATGAGGTACTTTCTGTAATTGCACAGATCTTCGACCCGTTAGGTCTGTTGGCTCCTTTCGTTATTTCAATGAAAATGTTGATGCAAAAGCTGTGGTTAGACAAACTTTCATGGGATGATCCGCTGACTCCAGACATTATTAAATGTTGGAATGAAATTATCACTTCCATGTCAGTTTTGAGTGACATTCGCATTCCACGTCTGGTTTTCTGTGACTTGTATAAAAATATACAGTTACACATTTTTTGTGATGCGTCTGAACGTGCGTTTGGTGCGTGCGTGTTTGTACGAAGCATCAACGAAACGGGAGAGGTCATGGTTAGACTGTTGATGGCAAAAAGTCGTGTAGCACCAATTAAACCGACAACTATACCGCGGTTAGAGTTGTGCGGTGCTCTAGTTGGAGCTCGGCTTTCTGAGAAAGTTGTTGACTCACTTCGAGCTAAAATTGACGAGGTTTGTTTCTGGACGGACTCGACAATTGTCCTGGGATGGTTACGAATGTTACCTTGTAAACTTCAGCCATTCGTGCGCAACCGTGTCGCTGAAATTTTACGAATGGCTAGCGACCATAAATGGCGACATGTCCCAACTGACCAAAACCCAGCAGATCCAGTATCTCGTGGAGTGAACATTAGCGCTCTTCCAGATCTCGACTTGTGGTGGTCCGGTCCCAAGTTTTTGAAGCAGAACCCGTCAGAATGGCCTTCTCAGCCTAAATTTGTGGAGCAACTGCCTGAGATCCGCCCTGATGTTTCACTCAACGCAGTAGTCAGTAAACCTAGCAACGACAAGTTCATCGATTTTAATCGTTTTTCAAATTACTTACGACTTATCCGTTCCGTGGCTTACGTATTGCGGTTTATTAGATCTTGTAAAAAGCAAGTTACGTCATTTAAATTCCTTACTGACGAAGAATTAAGAAACGCGGTAAATATAATTGTTTCAAAGTGCCAAGACGATTCATTCTCAGAGTATAAATTCCTGCTACATAAAAAGAGTATACCTAATAAGAGTCCACTCTTAAAGTTTAATGTCTATTTAGATGAAAATAGTATTATGCGAGTGGGAGGACGTCTTGAAAACTCAAATTTTACATACGAAAAAAAGCACCCTATATTATTACAGTCCACTCATATCTTCACGAAACTTTTATTTGACTATGAGCACAAAAGGTTAATGCATGCTGGACCCCAGCTACTATTGGCGTGCATTAGGGAAAATTATTGGCCCATAGGAGGTCGAAACCTTGCAAAGTCCTGTTATTACAAGTGTGTATTGTGCCGTCGTATGAAGGGCAAGGTTGCGACCCCTCTGATGGGCAACTTACCACAGCGGCGGCTTATCCCAGGTGGGTTTCCCTTTGAAACTGTAGGGCTTGATTACGCGGGTCCCGTTCTAAGTGCCAGTCGTCAAGGTCGCGGATGTCGGCTAGTTAAAGTTTACATTTGCATTTTCATATGCTTCACCACCAAAGCGATTCATTTGGAGTTGGTGGGCAACTTAACGAGTAATCAGTTCTTGCTGGCACTACGCAGGTTTATTTCTCGAAGAGGCAAACCGCTTCATATATACTCCGATAATGGAACTTCATTTGTTGGTGCGTGCAACGACTTATCCACATTCTTAAAGGGCAATTGCGATTCTGTGAGTGAAAGTATGGCCAATGAAAACATAAATTTCCATTTTATTCCGGCATATACCCCTCACTTCGGTGGTCTCTGGGAGGCAGGAGTTAAATCGACCAAACATCATTTGCTTAGAGTGTTGGGAAATTGTAATCTTACTTATGAGGAGCTAAACACCACGTTAAATCAAATCGAGGCAATCCTAAACTCCCGGCCGCTCACACCGCTTTCATCAGATCCCGCCGATTTCATGCCTTTAACGCCGGGTCATCTCCTGATTGGACGTCCGCTTACGTCATTACCACAACCAGAGTACCAAAACCATTTTGCTCCTCTTTTAACGAGATTTCAACGCATAGAGCAGCTTCGGCAACATTTTTGGGAGCGTTGGAGTAAGGAGTACGTTGCAGAACTTCAACAACGTATAAAATGGCGGTCTTGCCGTGAAGGGTTAAAGCTGAATGCATTGGTGGTGGTAAAGGAAGACAATCTTCCCCCGCTAAAATGGAGGCTTGGAAGAATCGTCGCAGTCATCCCTGGTCCCGATGGAATAGTTCGTGTAGCCGACATCAAGACTTCCACGGGAACGATCCGGAGAGCTTTTAACAGGATTTGTCCGCTGCCGGTGTCTTCACAAGATTCTGGTTGAAAGCGATGCTTTCAACGCCCGGGGGCATGTTTAAGCGCCTGCGCGATAACGCAGAGCACCGTTGCGCATCACGATAACTTAAGTTATTTTACGTCAGGAGGAACGTTTGATTTTTTTTGAGATTCCAATTACATCGTAGTTCTGTCAAGCACGTTGCTTCATTTAAAAATTCCCGTGTACTCCCGAACAAGTGTCTTACCTGGATGAACTTGTGCAGTAATAATATCCCGCATAATTTGCACGTAAGCGCGATAAATGTTTTTATCGTCTTGACGTGTAGCGCCATCTTGCTTTACGCAGTGAAATAAAGCGAGATGACGCTAGTCAACAGAAATATATAGACTTTGATCGCGGTAACGTGCAGCGGGAGTTAAGAACTGTATTTATAAGATATATTAAAGTAGACCTGAATAAACAGCAAATCACATTGATCTTTCAAGTCTAAAAATTTCCAATTAATAAGAATAACTTCCACATAATACTATCACTTGAACTGGTCCCAAACTAGGATACCCTGTGCTATGGTAACCAGGCAAGGACGTTACAAACATGAACATACACCCAGACTGAGGCCATTAGTACAAATGTACGGCAGCCCCCAGTGGGAATAGAACCCGCGACCTCTGTCTTGGTAGTAAACGCCTTAACGGATAGACCAACGAGGCAGTCCCCTTTTTTAAATCAATCTGATCTTTTTTTTTTATTTCTTAATAACGATAATTATGTATACACTACTTTCTTAAATGTGGCTTTAATAGCATTTAGCTAAAATTCTTTTAACAAAATATTATTAAATCAATCAAAATACGAAGTATGAAATAAAACTACGACAATTATTGCTGTATGTTTCTAGTTTATCAGAACATGCCGATCTGCTCATAATTATCTGAATCATGTCTCTACGTTTTGTTACTTAAAATGCTAAATATGCTTACCACATGTCCAAATGTATAAGGTCTTTTTAGTGTTGGTTTTTATATAGTACACTAGAAAATACTTTAATAAGCAGCCTACTCGTATATACGTCCCACTGTCGGGCACAGGCCTCTCAGAGAGAGAGTATGGGCTTAATCACCACGCGTGCTCATCGCGGATTGGCGATTTCAAGCGCTGAGGTATGTAAATAGCTCAGACACTCAGGTTTCCTCACGATGTTTTCCTTCACGGTTAGCGAGTGGTATTGCTACTATAACTTCACAAATGTACATAACTTAGAAAACAAAGTCATAGGTACATGCCCGCACTGGGAATTGAACCTGGGTCTCCCGCTTCCGAGTCCAACGTTCTACCCACTAGGCTACCACCAGGTAGACACTCGGTAGCACTTGCAAAAGTACCGAAACGTCAGTAAATTGTAAAATGGAAAAGTGAACGAGTAAATATCCGTTAAAATTCAGTTTTTTTATGTATAGTGTTAGTGGTATATTGTCAAAATCTTGATACGGAGGATCCAGCTACTGTCCCCAACGATTCATCGCAATTTGGGATGCTCTGTTGATTGGTGGACGTTTGTGCCTATTAATCCACTCGAGAGCTACGGGAGAGAACCTTTATGCAAGCGCATATAGTAATTAAGTTTCACAAAGGCTGCCCACGTCTAGACACATGAAACAATCTCCACACAATCTTGTCCGAGCGTTATCTGGGGCACGGCAGTGCCCCGGCCAAGACGAGCAAAAAAGCGGTACGACCGCACCATCACTTTTTTCAAAGCAGTTCAGGCCATTTTAGGCCCCCTACAACTTCGTTGTGGATAAAACAAGAAGCCTTAATTTTCAATGACCAAACAAGCATTGTATAAACACGGTATATTTAAAATTTCATTCAATTTGAACAAATAGTTTAAGAATTATAACTAGTCAAAGTTTCTTAATTTGGCACTCACTGACTGACCGATCATCAAAATTCTAAGGCACTTCTAGCAGACATAGAAGCTTTAAATTTAGAATACAATTAGAGTCTAGTGTATAAATCAAGGAAGAACTAAAATATTTTTCAATTTCGGTCCAGTTTTCTAGATACACCAACTGCATAAATAACTTTGTAATCCTATATAAATATACAGGATTACATAGTTACATTTGCAGTGAATGAATCAGTGTACCTGTATATGTATAATATAATGAAATAATAGATGTAGATAGTTACCTAGATATAGTTATGTTCAAAGGTTACTTGTAAAATAGTCAAGGAAAAAAGTAAGACTAGCTATAGAAAGAAATGAGATGCCATTAAAAACATAACTTATAAAAAAACAAAGACCCGCAACTCAGTTGTTGTTCCGTACAAAGTTGTGAGATTCATGTAATACCAAGTCAGTTAATTTATTCAGTCCCTACTTAAGGGTCCTGCTGTCTTAAGTTATTACGTAATTAACTAACCTAACAACCTAACAACATCTTATAGTGTCCATAATATCAATATTAAAAATCTTTTATGTTTAAATAAATAGATTGACTTGGCAATCGCACTTAACAATTTTATTTAATATAGTATGTATTACTTGTGAAATACATTATTGTAATTTCATGCGATGGCCAAGTCAATCTAATTTAAAACATAAAAGATTTTTAATATTGATTTGGTCACTATAATGTATTGTTAGGTTAGTTAATTACGTAATAACTTAAGACAGAAGGACCCTTAAGTAGAGACTGAATTAATTAACCGACTTGGTATTACATGCATCACAACTTTTTACGGTAGGTACAAAAACTGAGTTGCGAGACTTGTTTTTTTACAAGTTATGTTTTTAACGGCATTGATGTTGAGCGTTTGCAGCGGTTCGTTTTAATAGGCAATCTATCGTTCGATTAGTGTCATACGAAAGCACACGCTAAAGGTTGTACAGACTTACGGCCTTATTTATAAAAAAATAGGTAAGTAATGGCTCTCTCAGAGTCTCTTTAAGTAAGACACTATTTAACTTTAGTGGACGTTTTAACTTTTTATAATTTTTAACATTTGTGATTAAATAATAAAAAAATAGTCTTTGAAGTTTGGGAAAAGCTCGGTACCTGCATATTTGGATGGGACCCTCTGTGGGCGAGTCCGACTCGGACTTGACCGGTTTTTCAATAAGTAAGACCGTTACGGTCTTATTTATTAAAAAAGGTAAAGGGAAAGGCGTGACCACAGATTATTTAAACTGCCTCTGAGGAGTGTTTTAGAGGAGACGTGTTTTTTTGTAAATAAGACCGTTAGATATTATACAATGTGAACAAAAAACTCGACCAAGCTCGTGTTAACTAGCGCCACTAATAGAATAAAATCATATCTACTTTTACATTACGTTTTTAACGTTTTTGAAAAGTGAACCTTATAAATCTCAGTAATGATAGCTGTTTCTAGAGCATAATATATAATATAACCTTGGACCTAGGACAAGTAGGTACTTGGACAGGAGCTCAAATGTGATCTACAGTAATGTTAAAACTTATCGTGTATATTAAAAGTAATAAAGAGCTCTTTTGCACTATAAAGTGGGTGGTAAGATCCTACTTAATAATTTTATATAATGCTTGTCTCGTCGTTCCTAAATATGAAGACCACTTTTTATATACATTTTAAAGTGTATATGTATATACTTTAAGTGTCAATCTAGCTTACAGCTAGAATGTTACAATATGATGGCCAAGGTGGAAAGAAAGAGAAGGCCGGGAAGGACAAGGATGTCATGGTTCTGCAATATCAAAGAGTGGACCTGTAAGAAACTTAAAACAAATAAAAGGCTTAACCAGTGATGACATAAAACAAGGCAAAAGGTAGTGTTCAGAAGTGCACTGATCAGAGACCGTTTTAAAGAGCTGACTGCCAACATCCTGTGCTGGAGAGGCACTTTAAGATCTCGCCGAAGACTGTCATTATCTGTTCTTTGGGCTCGCACAAACTTTAGACAGAATTCTTACTTCATTAGAGCTATACGATCTTTCGACGACATTTGTAGTGAAAACGAAGACATTGATCTGTTCACCGATAGAATTTCCGTCCGTATAGGCTTCATTATACACAAAACCTATTACCACGGGGTGCCATTCTCCTTCTTAAATTTTTGTTGATGTGGTTACTGACTCTGGTGTTTGCGTGTTATCTCTCATTCACGTGTGCTAATTGCTCAAAATATTGCTATCAGTGAAAATTTATTGTTGGCTTTCTGTATCTGTATCTTTCTGTTACTTTTTCCCAATAAAATAAAATAAATTGAATAAGAAATAAGACAGTATGTTTTGTTAAGATTGTTACCTGTCTTACATCACTAATGAACAAAATAAAATTATTGACGACATCTCGTTGACCGCCCGATAGTCCAGCAAAAACAAACTAGCGATCGAAAGTTCAGTTCGGCAATGACAAAGCGGCAAAGTTTCGCCAGACGAGGATCTCGGAAAAGGCACGTCACGGTGATTTGTTGCGCACATTACTCAATAACCGCTTGCTGTGGTCGAGCGTTTCCTGTGAAAACAAGTGATGTACGACGAACTACGTCATCGGCTACCCCGAGAAGCGACTGACATCTACAGAGTTATATCCTGTTGGGGTACTGCTACCTTTATTTTTTACATTTTAGTTTTGTGTGTAGTGTGTAGTGTTACATTCATTAGTCGTCATGAACACACGCCGGTTTCGGGTATTTTTTATCTTGCCCTTTGCTAATACGTCCCCTATTTGGTCAAAGCATGTCCGCGTCCGACGTCCCGACCCTTTTACCGGCCGAAAGTGATCTGTTAAGATCGTGGCAAGTCTTTGGCAGTATTTGGTCTCTGCCTACCCTTCTGGGATACAGTCGTGAGTTTATGTGTTATTTTTATGTATCTACTGTTACTATTTGCTGAACCCGGGCTAATCTAATCTAGCTCTTAAAATAACATTGGTCTTTGTGAATTTCAGTTAATTATGCTCACAGTGGGACGTGTTAATTTACCTCATTCACTTTTGGCATTATATATTTTTTAATCGTAATTCATCCTGTTTAACCCTAGTAAACAATAACTTACACAGAACACAATCACTTGTCCCGGGGCGCTATACGTATGTTCTCCACTGCATGGAGTTGTCCGACTTAGACCGGATTTCTCAACAGTCAGATAAGACTTCACTGGAGAATAAAACTGATGCTGTCACTGTCTTGTCGTGTGATTTAGACAGTGATAGTATGCATTTTATTATCCAGTTAAATTTTATTTGACTTTTGAAAAATTGGCCCTTAACGTACTCCGAACTGTCAAATGCATACATATTTTGACACTTTGGAGTCGAGACAAATGGTTAACCCAATAGAGTGGACAGTTACGTAATAGGAAGGCTGGTCCCAAGCTAGGATATAGTAACCAAGCAAAGACATCACAAACATAAAATATATTAAACTGAAGTCATGTGATTATATTCTTTGGGTTCAAGTCCCGGCATGGGTGGAATTTTTAGCCTCTAAATAGGGTTTTAAAATTGTCCTCAGCATGGATTAGTGCAACAAAGAATATAATCATGTAGGTACAGCGATATCATTCCGATGTAAAACCTTACTACGAAGTGGGTACTCGGGGCTGCAAGTGATGTAAATTACTTCAGCCGCATGTCGCTGCCTGTACGTAATACAGAGAAGTTTGTAAAGAGGTTCGACATTTCGCCGATGCCTGCACTTGCCCATTAGCTCAGTTGGGAGAACGCTGGCACGGTGAGCCAAAGGTTGTAGGTTCTAGTTCCGGCATGGGTGGGATTTTTAGCCTCTTAATAGGTTTTTGAAGTCATAATTATGTACAAATGTATAACAATGCCTGACAAATAACTTGAAAAAATGACTTCGCCTGGATGTATTTCGGGTCTCATTGGCAAGCGTAGGTTATGGCGTAGATTTTTTATTATCCCAATAAGTAGTACACAAAACACAAACAAGTATTGTAATAGAAATGAAACAAAGAACACCAAAATTACCTACCACCCAATATCCCTCGCAAAGCAAAACCTCTTGAAGTTATTTAGTCGAAAACTAAGTTTAGGGGTAAATTCCGAACTCAGGTCGACGACGTCTTTGCATGTGTTAAGATTACCGAAGTTGGCAGCCAGGGCAGATTACGGCCAAAATACACCAGTCTACTTGAAGCGCAGACAATCAGTTTGTCTTTTAGCAAAACCGATGAAAACCGTCGCGGTTGCTACCGACTGCGACGTAATACCAAGCCGAGGTTTGGTATCAACGCATACAAAAATTTGGAAATATTTTTTGCTTTGACTGTCCTGGTTTAAGTTAGTCTAAAAACCATGTCTCCTGTAAAATTTTATAAAAGTCACGTTCGCGGTGTACCTACAATAAAGAATGATATATCTATCTATCTTCATTTTTTTTCTCTACGACTAATATTGGTCGTGATATCTTTCAAAAAGTCATCCTACTCACTTGGTACAAAAACGTGCCAAGCAAATCGGGGCTCTAACTATGACGTCACAATTTAAAGATAACACCTAATATCAAACCGGGCGAGTGCGAGTCGGACTCGCCCACCGAGGGTTCCGTAGAAATTTGTAAGTACTTAATTATATAATCTTTTTGTTGCACTAACCCGTGCTGAGGACAATTTTAAAAAACCTATTTAGAGGCTAAAAATTCCACCCATGCCGGGACTTGAGCCCGCGACCTCTGGCTCACCGTGCCAGCGCTCTCCCAACTGAGCCAATGGGCAAGTGCAAGCATCGATTAAATTTCGAGCTTCTTTACAAACTTCTCTGTACTTCGTTCTTCTTCATCTTGTAAGTACTTACTAGTTATTACTCGCTACTTCGTCCGCGTGAACCATAGTTAATATGAATGGTTCTACAGTCTGTTCATCCTTACTTGTCCAATTTACTAAACAATATTCTAACCTCAAAATTGACATTTTATGCCGAAACTAGATATTTTCTTGCAAGTTCGTGCACTTTGTTTATAAACATAGCAGCGTTTTATCCAAAATGGTGTCCCAGGTTACTTCATTTATGGGAATAAGGCAGTTTTCGACTAAAAAGTCATACTTTGCGGGTAGAATCTTGTTTACTAAATTGGACAAGTAAGGATGAATAGACTATAAATATGTTATGGATACTTTTAGCGCATGTGCAATAGACACAACAAAAAAATGTGTATTCAGTCACATACATCTTTATTTTGCCTAGCTTTCGTTGAGTCTTAACTTTTTTAAACGACTACCCCACTGTAACATCTGAAAATACTGTAGGGCTAAGACAGAGGCTGTAACTACGTGTTTTGCAATCACTTTATATCAGAATCAATTTCTTCGGTTAAATTACATGCTGTCAACACAACTTTCGCCCATAGGCAATATACTAAACAATCCTCACTTTATATAATTTGGCAAACAAAGTATTAAATATATATCCTATGAAATTATACGACTGTAAAAAAGCTATAACTGATTGGCTACTACCTAAAACCTACGATGAGTGTGTGTGTGTGTGTGTGTGCACGTGCACGCACATACACACACGCACGTACGCACGCACGGACGCACGCACGCACGCACGCACGCACGCACGCACGCACGCACGCACGCACACACACACACACACACACACATAAATCACAATTAATTTATTTGTTATTTTAATCTAATGTAATTATAATAATTTAAAAATATTAAAATTATATAATTATAATTGTTTTAAATTATTTAATGATAATAGCTAAACAACTGAATTGCTCTCGTTGAATAATAATGAATGAGTGAATGGTGAGTTACCACTTAATTCTTAGATTATTTGAATGCTCAAAAATTTGTTAATCAGAGATATTTAGTTTTTAACTCAATGTTAAAATATATAAAATACGTATAACAATTGCATGAATGTACCTAACTTAATAAGACCAGTGTAGTAAAGGAAGAGCGGGGCTTCCTGGCACAGGTGTCTATATACTTAATAGGAAGTCCCTACAACAGTGTAAAATTAATTGATAAGTTGGTAACGAAATAAAATATTTTACGTTACGTTCTTCCCTTAGGTGCTAACATGACCAGATTTATTATAGGAGAGCTCACTCTAGAGCAGGCAATGCCATGCGAAAATCAGTCCCCCATTAAGATCAATTCCTGCTGTTTGAATCCTTAGGAGACCATCTCGAGTATTCTATATAGAAGAGGGTAGGGACTTAAAATGAGACCAAAGAATGTTTACTTATTATACCTATATCTATTACATCTTCATAGGGGTTAAACTTTCAAACACTACGACATACATGTTTCATACATTTTATTGGAGTAGATTTGTGTTAAGTTCCAAGAAAATCCGACCACAAAAATTTGCAATATAAATTTTGACATAATCTTTGACCCTCTTTCGGGTTGAATTTTAAAAACTGCAAAAAATGTATTTGGCAAAATATTTTTTTTTAAGTACTTTTGTATTAAGTTTCAATAAAACCCAACCACAAATATTTTACTCGCCGTACCAATTTTGGCAACCCTTTCTACCCTCCTAGGGGTTACATTTTGAAAAGCTGAGAAGTACGTTTTTAATTTTTTTATGTCGTTAACATGTAAAAACCTGAAATAATATTTTTATAATTTTATTTTTAAGTTTTTCTGTGTTTTTCTACGTTTTCTTAGGTATGAAAACAAAGTGATTACATAAGTTAGACGCAAGTTCCCCATTCTTTTCTTATTTCTCCACCCTTATTTCTTTACTATAATTCATAATTATAATTCATAACTTTATTGCGTCGATGTAGTTGTTCAGATGTTACATATTTGATGTTTGTCTCATACATGATACCAAGTTAGGGTACATACAATTTTTAGATGCTACTAGAAAGGCATATTAAAACTGAAATAAATTTAACAATATTATTAATTTCATATTATTGTTACACTAGATTTAAACAACGTAGAAGTGTATTTCATATACTTACGGTAATTGAAATTGAAATTTAATTTGATTTGGTGGTAATTAAATAATAATTATTACTAATTAACTTATTTAAACCGTAACGACGACGCCATTTAGGTGTTCACTTTAGTATAGATCAAACAAACTTACGCTATTTGATAACCTATTCCAAGGGTCAACATTTTGACGATTAGTTAACCCTGTGCCGTCCCTAAGGGCCCAAGCGGGGCTGCCAAAGATCGTGTGTTAAGAGTTCCTAGAGACAAGACCCTTGGGATTCCACCCTTTATGTAACCCTACTAAAATATAATGATATATTTTACAACTATGTAAATAAAGTGTAAACCTATGCTAGGTGGTAGGTGCACATTTTGACGTGAAACTTCTTTCAATTTGGTTGCATGGGGTCACTTGCTATGAGCCCATGCAACGAAAACACGTCGCCTCGGCGAGGACTTTTACTCTTGAACTACGTATTGTGTGTAGAGATGGGTAGTGGATTATAACCCAGTAGTTATAATCCAGTTTTAATCCGGGTTATAACGTTATCTACCAGTTTTATCCCATTAACTACTTTTTTGGTGGGTCAAAATGAAAGACAGGAGCGATACGATTTAACAAGAACAAATTACAACTAAACAAATATGCTTTGGGTAATCGGGAGTTTTGGTTGACATTATAGTGCTATAGTGATTTATTTTTGCACCACTGAAGTATTTTTAAGTTTTAATGAACTGCATACACTTTCAAAATACTATGTTTTCTATGAATAAAAGTACAAATAAAAGCGTGTCGGGCCACGCGTAGCTTAGGGTTCCACAGACATCTAGTTATTATTACAACCTATTACCTAACATAATCACAAAATTCAGCTATCAAACAAAATAGGAGGCTTTTTTACTAATCCCATTAATGTAATCGACCATTAACCTGTAAAGCCTACTCAGCTGTGATAATTTTTCTTTTAAATTTATTATATTTGCTACTATCGTGATTTTTTTTAGATTTTTAAATGCAAAGGTTTAGATTGTAGAGGGGGAGACACAGGTACAAGCTAAATATTTCGAAAATGGATGCCTCAATTGTAAAATGATCTTAGTAAACTCCCAATGTTTTTAAAATAGCTATCCAACGATTCCTCTACGGTGGGGTAGAGAAGAAAAAAAATCAGCCCCCCCCCCCTTTTTATGTTAGGGGAGGTACATTAAAAAAAACTTTCTGACATTTTATTATTTAACTTTGTCGGCGTGATAAATATGTATACACATAACACATTACAGCTTTCTAGTACCACCGGTCTTTGCGCTAGGCCGCGGACAGACGGACGGACAGACAGACAGACAGACAGACAAGTACCACCGGTCTTTGCGCTAGGCCACGGACGGACGGACAGACAGACAGACAGACAGGCGGACATGGCGAAACTATAAGGGTTCCTTGTCGGACTGCGGAACCCTAAAAATGGAAGATTTAACCTAAGTAACATGTTGTAAGATTTGGACTAAGTGACACGCTGCAGTCCCCGTGAAATATTTTCAGATAATTTGTAGTCCTAATAATGATTCTTTCTAAATAATCCAGAAATATTTAAGTAAAACTCCAAGTGCATTCAACAGAGGCGGGCATCATTACTTCATCAGGAACTGCAGTGAGTGACTGAATTCTTTACACAATGAAAAAGCGCATAAAATAGCGCGTTGGAAGTTCAGTCAGCATTCAGGCCAAGGTCATTCAGGTAAACACTGATCAGAGTAACAATAAACAATGCCGGTTCGATAAAAAAAAAACACGAAATTATACCAAAAAACGCTCGTGCGCATTCTAAGCAACAAAGTACTGGAGTGAGTGCTGTGCCGTACGCATTGTGCACGGCGCAAGTGCGAGCGAGATTGACGATGTCGTTGTCCCACTCGCTCACGCCCGGGGATTTCCGGCGCAAAGGATCATAAAAGTGTGGCTTGCTTGATATACTTTATGAGATGCATTGCCTGCAATGCTTAGGTTTAAATGTACTTAGGTACTTAGGGCCACTTGCAGATCTCGCAAACTAGAGCTTAAGTCAAGCATTTGACAGATAATGCACGAACTGTCAAAATCTCGACTTAAACTCCATTTAGTGTAATGTACCACATAGACTTATCTTAAAATTCTCAAGTTGATGATTTGTTTGCAGATGATTGTATGTTCAAACACTATTAGTTGATCTATTTGAATATAATTAGATAACTTAATTACGGAACAGTCTAGAACAACATTACCGATGAGAAAGACAAATTCATTAAGAAATTGTAAAGTAAATAAGTTCAAACTACAAAATAACATCATTAGTTAATTGATTAATAATTTAGTACCTATAAATACTTACATCTTTGAGTCAGTTCCTCAGTTCCTCGATAGCAGTTCATAGCTCAGTTCCTCGACATTCGGTCTCTCCCTAAGTTATAAGTTATTATTGTGTAAAGTAAGCAGTGTGAAAGAAAACACAAGTCAAAAGAGGTGAGCGTTGATTCAACGAACTGTTTTAAAAAACCGTTTTTTCTGAAACAACGAAGCAACTGCTTTTTGCTAAACTAAGAACCCGTTTTAAAAAAGAACTACATTTTTCCAAACCCGTTGACTAACAGTTTACTTCCTTACCCCGTTGGAATAAGAACGAAATCTAACATCAATCGCATCGCCAAACCGTTTCTTGTAACGCGTTCTAATTCAACGAAGGCAAACGAAAATACACGGAAATAGCCGAACGAATGCAAGCGCGCGTACCACGTGACCTTGATGCAACTCTCGCTACATGAATATCCGGCTCGTTTTTTGCACTTTTGGTCGATAATGGAAAGAGTTAGATCCAAATAATTTTATTGTATACTTTTAGGCAAATTTCTAGGTGTGTATGAAAGAGACACAAAAAACAAAGAGGGCAATTTTGTTAAGAAGAGTATTTTTTGCGTTGACTGTTTTACATATTTGAATTCCACTCTTTCATGTCTTAACAATACGGTCGGAAATAAAACGGTGCGATTACCAATCAATGTTATGCAATTTGTTTTGATTTTTGTTTTAGTAATTTTGAATTGCTAAATGAGTGACACGTGCGCGTGAAAGCTCGAAAAGCTCGGTCGGTTATTAATTATTGTGTAGTTCGCTCCATGCTAAAAGTGTAAAGTTGTAAATAGAGTCCATTGTTTAAAGTTAAATAGGTACGTGTTAATACTAAATAGTGTAAAAAATAATATTTCAAATTATTGTACATAATAAAATGGCGGCGCGACAAAATCTTAATATTTTTGGAACTGTTATGAAAGAGACAATAGTAGTGGTCAGAAACAGGTAAGTATAAAACGTTTTCCCGTCGTTGATGCAACCGCTCCTCAAAGCCGCTCCAGCTGCAGCTAGTTGTGTATCAGGAGTCCTCATACAAAACCAGTTGCAACTGAAACGGCTTTTGAAACTAGTTTTTATTTCCAAAAAAGCAATTGCGTTTCGTTGGCCGTTAAGTCGCCAACGACTCACCTCTCAAAAGTCGCTCACCTTTTTATTTTGGCCCCTTCTGTCCACGCAATTACATTAGGACACTGGCCCTTAGTACAATGCGAGCGCAAGAGATAAAAACTAAACATGGTAGTGAAATCCCAACCTAATATTGTATTGTATGGAGAATTTCCTGTATATTTTTGCGTGCATAATTTCATAACGATACATGCAGCTTACAACTACTACAACGCCGTGCACATTATTCGACATATTCCGTATTACTATTGAACGAAATCATTATGAACCGCCATAATGGTTTATAATGGGTGCATAACTGGGTCAAAACTGGATTATAACTCACCAGTGGTTTATAGCCTGGGCCATTACCCATCTCTAATTGTGTGCAATTCATTTTTTTATCGTTAAGTAGAAGGCTTGGCAGCCTTTGCCGCACTGGGGCGTAGCCATTAGGAACAATTCGGCATTTGACACGATCAACAATAAATTATTTCATATGCTCTATTAAAACAAAAATTACAAAATATCTCGGAAAATGTATCTCTTTTAGTCAATTACTAGTTATTACAATTTTTAAATAGATTAAACATAAAAAGAGTGCTGTGAAATGTGACGTCATAAGCCAGTATTTTCATACAAAATTCCATTTTAAAAGTAACTCATTTGATATTTTGTCAAATACCCAATTCGTTCAAAGCGGTGGTGGTAGCGAATCTCGGCTCTGATGCGAGAGGTCGTGGGTTTGAACCTATCACTTGGATTTTATAAGTTACGCACACCACTCGCTGTAACTGCAAAAAGGAAAACATATATAAATTACACGTGTTCTCTGTCTCTATCTTTATCTATATGTATATAAAAACCGGCCAAGTGCCAGTCGGACTCGTACCTTAGACACAAAGGTCGAGAAAAAACGGCAAAAAATCACGTTTGTCGTATGGGAGCCCCCCTTAAATATTTATTTTATTTTAATTTCACTATTTATTTTTAAAGCGTATATATAATTTATGAAAACCACGAAGGAGGCCTATATCCTGCAGAGGGCGGATATTCGGTGAATATTTCAAGCGTCTACCAGTTGCCGTTATTAATATTGAGCAAAATACGACAAAAAATTACGTTTGTTGTATCGGAGCCCCCCTTAAATATTTATTTTATTCTGTTTTTAGTATTTGTTGTTATAGCGGCAACAGAAATAAATCATCTGTGATAATTTCAACTGCCTAGCTATCACGGCTCATGAGATACAGCCTCGTGACAGACAGACAGACAGAAAGACAGACAGTCGGACAAACAAACAGACAGACAGACAGACGGACACTGAAGTCTTAGTAATAGGGTCCCGTTTGGCACCTTTCTGGTACGGAACCCTAAAAAGGAAATTGCACAAGTATTTCTTAACCTAAAAGTGCAGACGGCGGCATATCACTAGTGATCTCTTCCAGACAACCTTTGGATGGACTGGACTTATAAATTCAAGAATGAAGCAGTACAAACGTACAAAATAATAATTTTAGAAATATATGCATTACACATGCATAAAGAAGTGTTTTTACGTCAGTCTTTCATCTAACACCTTTTATGTATACCTAGTTAGGTCCGCAATGGATCACCGAGCCAGCCGGAAAGAATGGATAAAGTTTTAATTTCAGGACACTTTTAGTAATCGGCAACCATCCTCAAGTAATTGGAAATTAATATTCAATGAGAAGATGAGGCAGCTGTTGCAAAAAGACAAATTTATTATAATGAAAAGAATTCAACCAAAGAAACCACTCCCATGTTTAATATGCCATTGGATCCTGTTTCATATGGGTCTTAAGTCGCTATTTTGGTACATTAGACAGAGAAAAATATAACCCTTATTTGATGCTTAGAAAACAACTAACACGAGTCTTACTTGCTGACAAACAAGTAAGACTCGTGCGTTACTATAGCGATTTGAATTTTTACTAACTTATTGACGTCACAGCCATGGTGAATTGAACCATTAGTGATATTATCATTGTTTCAAAGAAAAGATTAAAGAAAGTTTTTTTTTTAATTGTTTGTCTGCAGCCATCTTCTACTTTTACGTATTCCAGTAGATTAATTCGATAATTAGATTCAAGCCAAGCACTATAGAAAATTAAAATTTTGTAAATGAATTTTGATGTGGTAGACCCTGGTCTCTGCCTACCCCTCCAGGATACAGGCGTGAGTTTGTGTATGTACTTATGTAAATTTTGATGTGAGTCAACTAGCATACTCCATTAATAAACACTTAGGTGATTTATTTTAGTTTTTAAAATAAACTACCTACTATTAAGTACATGCGTCATAAACTTGCACGTAATTAATAAAGCAGTTAAGGAAATTTTTGACGTTTTTATGATAGATATTAAATTCGTATAAAAGGGGGTAAACAAAAACAAACATTAATAGTTTTCGTTTGGAAAGTTCCATCGCTACATCTCCTAGGATCAATGAAGTGCCTTTAATTAATTTATAGATGCATTCACACTTACATAAGACCATCCACCCTAGCCTGTTCCGATGCAGGGAACGGAGGCATTATCATGCGCATCAAATCCTGTCGGAATCCTAACGTTTAATCAAATGAATAGTTCAAATTGTTTTAATCCATTAATATGGCATTTGACAGAATCTTTCAGGATTTAGTGCGCATAATATAAGCGCGACATCAGCCTGAATAAGATTAGGATGGCCCTGAAATAGCTCAAGAATAACAAGGCACCAGGAGAGGACGGAATCACATCAGAGCTCCTGAAAGCGGGTGGAGCACCAGTACTTAAAGTCCTTCAGAAGCTCTTCAACTCCGTCGTGCTTGAAGGAAAAACGCCAGAATCATGGAACAGAAGCGTGGTGACGCTGTTCTTCAAGAAAGGGGATAACAATCTATTGAAGAACTACCGACCCATCTCGCTTCTGAGCCGTGTTTATAGGCTATTTTCGAGGGTCCTCACGAATCGTCTCGAACGCAGGTTTGATGACTTCCAGCCTCCCGAACAAGCTGGTTTCCGAAAGGGCTTTAGTACCATAGACCACATCCATACGCTGCGGCAAATTATACAGAAGACTGAGGAGTATAATTTGCCATTCTGCTTAGCGTTTGTGGACTATGAGAATGCCTTCGATTCGATCGAGACATGGGCAGTGCTCGAGTCTCTCCAGCGTTGCCGTATTGACTATCGGTATATCGAGGTGCTGAAGTGCTTGTACAACAGCGCCACCATATCGGTCCTAGTACAAGAGCAGAATTCGGAGGCAATTTCATTGAGAAGAGGCGTGACACAGGGAGACGTTATCTCTCCGAAACTGTTCACAAACGCACTGGAAGATGCCTTCAAGCTTTTGGAATGGCAGGGACGCGGCATAAATATCAATGGCGAGTACATCACGCACCTTCGATTGACCTCGGCATAATGCTCGAAGACCTCAGTCGAGTTTCATGACAAGAACATGACAAAACGAAGGTCAAACGCCCGTGTTGTGCCCACCCCAATAACATTGGGGAACTCGACTCTCGAAGTTGTAGATGAATACGTCTACTTAGGACAAACAGTCCAACTAGGCCGGTCCAACTTCATGAAAGAGGTCAATCGTTGAATCCAACTCGGCTGGGCAGCATTCGGGAAACTTGGAAATATACCTCAATCGCTCAAGACAAAATTATACAACTAGTGTGTGTTACCAGTGATTACTTATGGCACTGAAACGTGGTCTCTCACTATGGGCCTCATAAGAAGGCTCAAGGTCACGCAACGAACTGTAGAAAGGGCTATGCTCGGAATTTCTCTACGAGATCGAATCAGAAATGATGAGATCCGTAGACGAACAAAAGTCTGAAGTGGCAGTGGGCGGGGCACATAGCACGCAGAACTGATGGCCGATGGGGCCGAAAAGTTCTCGAATGGAGACCACATATCGACAAGCGCAGCGTTAGACGACCAGCCACAAGATGGACAGATGACCTCATCCAAGTGGCAGGAAGGCGCTGAATGCAGGCCGCTTCCAACCGGTCTTTTTGGAAATCCATGGAGGCGGCCTATGTCCAGCAGTGGACTTCTTGTGGCTGAATGACGATGATGAATATAAGCGCTGGATTTCTCTCAAAGAGAGAGAGGTGATGTGTCTAATCACCATTCACAACGCGTACCCATGTTTTCCTTCACCGTTAGCGTGTGGTATTACTAATACAATTTCACAAAAGTAAGTAATTTAGAAAACAAAGTTAAGAATTAAATTGGTATTAAGTAATGTTGCGACGGTTTGGAGATATGGAGAGGATGAAGGAAGAAAGATTGATGAAAGATATATGTATAGCAAATGGGGGTAGAAAGGTTGGTAAGGGCGTCCCAAAGCGAACCTACGTCGATCAAATCATCATCACCATCAGCCATTTCACGTCCACTGCAGGACATAGTTTTCCAAACTTCAAACATAACCATGAGGGGTTTTGCCTTAATCGCCACGCTTGGCAGGCGGGTTGGCGATCGCAGTATGCAGTTGGAATCTCAGAAAGACGCTGCTGTCCGTCTCCTGGTAATTGATTTCCGTAGTCGCCTTCTACGACATCCACGGAAGGTAATGGAGTGACGCTATCCTTAATCCGGCGCCACACTTTTTTATGCAATGTACAAGTAAATTAGTGTCTTTCTTTTTCCACTTTCAGATGAAGGTCATCATCTTCTCAATCGTCTTTCTTGCGGTGCTGATGGCGTGCTTCGCTGCGCCCAGCCCTGCCGAAGAGCCCAGCAACATGGCGCAACGAAGCCTGTACCCCCATTACTTCCAGCCTACGCACCACACGTCGAGTCGTCTTCGGCATCATCGGCATAGTCGGCTTCATCGGTGTTTCGGAGTGGATGGTGAAAATGAGTAAAATACGCCTCAATCTCCATTAAATTTCTTATTTATTTCCATATAATCAACATCATTATGGCACATTTATTTGAGATCACTCAATACAATTAAAATTGTATAAAATCTAAATATCAATAACAAAAAAACCTTTATGGCGACAATCAACAGAAAAAGAACAAGGAATTATAAAATAAGGAAGTACAAGCAAAATTTAATTATGTAACAAATACAAATAATATGCAAATTATTTTAGCTTTTGTACTTGTTTCTTGCACATGTAATAGTTGTCATGTATAAATATGATTATGTCGACTGAAGTAGGACTTAACCGTGACCTTTTAGCCGTAATGGTTAATCCTGCGACTGAAAAAACTCGCTCGCTTGGTGTGCTCGTGGCGGGAACGCTCATTATCGCCCTAACGCAGTTAAACAGCCAAGGATAACTATTCTTCTTTTCCTTCCAATAACGAAGTATGTTTCCGTCGAGCATATCCTTGGGGTCACATCCACTAAAATATTTCCAGCATTCGGCCACTATAGGATCATCGTTACTACTACCAGTGCCAGTTGTATACTTCTGGGACAAAGCCAAAAGAAAGTTAGATGAAGATGATGTGGACGGTTGAGTGATTAGAGCGGAAGAAACTATCTCACTGTGCTCATTCGCCTTCGTTTCTTGTAAAATATCAGATTCCCTGACGTGTTCTGTCACAAATGCAGACATAAAGGAAACTCTCGTTTCTCCTTTTTCCTCAAGGTATTCGTCAATTACCGACATTCCTTGGAAACGGCAATCAAGAAGAGCTGCCGCGATTGTCAATTTATCAATAGGAAAGCGGTGATTTAATTTCGCTAGCATGTTTCTCTTCATGCGGGTCATTGCAAGAACTTCGTCGTCCCCCGTTTGTTTCAATGCTTGTTCCACTTCGCACCTAAAAACCAGTGCAACATTGATTGTGACTGAGTTTGAAGCACTCATAATATTAACGGCATCCCGAAAATTTTTCAAAAATTTTATTAAATCGCCCAGTAGTTTCCACTCGGAGTCATCGATTTTTAAATCAGATTTGTTCAGTCTGACGAGGAGTCTGTGAACAGGGTTTCGGTTGCATTTGTTAAATAAACTTTCCAACATCACGAGTATGCTATGCCATCGAGTTGGAGTAGCCGTTTTTATTGAAGTTACAGAAAAGCTATTTGTATTTTCATCAGGTTCCTCAGATTCTTGATTGACAGGGATGATCTCGTCTAAATCAACTACATCTCCAGCTTCATCAATATCAGTCAATAAGCGTCTCTGTTCTTCATCTGCATCTTTTTTAAGTTCAGGAAGTTTGTACCTAAGACTTTTCACAATTTTCTTACACTTTGTAACGATATTGTTTATTTCTGGTGTACTTTTTACGCCATCCTGTACTACAAGGTTATGTAGACC
The DNA here is from genome assembly GCA_963969515.1 of Yponomeuta evonymella. Lineage (NCBI taxonomy): Eukaryota > Metazoa > Arthropoda > Insecta > Lepidoptera > Yponomeutidae > Yponomeuta > Yponomeuta evonymella. The sequence continues at coordinate 1,169,541 of OZ018351.1, read as the reverse complement.
GTGACCAAGGCAAAAATGTGAGTCCATATTATCCGATAATGACACTGCTCTTTTAACATTCGAACCACAATCAGTTACCATGACCGTTTTCTTCTCTTCAAGTTCGTATTCAATCAGTAACTCTTGTATATGTTCTTTAATTTTTTCTCCTGTCTTTTTTCCTTCTATAATTTGAGTAGCCAAAGTCACACTTTCAAAATCAAGGAAAGAACTTAGAAAATATAGTGTCAGCGTTATATAATTATTTCTTTGGAAAGCATCGCTCCACAAGTCCGTCGTTAACGCTACACATCGAGGACTAGTGTTTTTTATCAAATCTTTAATATGCGCCTTCATACTATCGTATACGTCTTCTAAAGCCGTCCTGGAAATAGTAGTTCGGCTAGGCAAATCTTCTTTTTTAAGAATCACATTATACTTTAAGAAAAAGTCAATCATTGCCTGATCAGATACCATATCAAATGGTAGTAATGATCTACATATCCACAAAGTCAGATCTCGGGCAAAATGCCATTTTTTATTTGAATCCACCGATTGACTGGTATCTGACTTTAGAGGACGAGTTTTGTCGAAAAATGTAGTTATTCTTTGACTACTTCCACCAGCTTTTTCGGGTTCTTTTAAATTATGGTCGTCCCTTAGATGACGAGAAAGATTTCATGTGCTTACTTTTGCACTGTAAGATTTTATTTTACAGCTGAAATAAAAATTAAAAAAGCGATAAGCAAAACAGGTGTATTAGTTGAAATAAAATGGTACGTGTTTTCTATAGATTCATGCTAATTTGTTAAAAAATCCAAGAAATATTGATGAACATTGTAATTTTGACAAATTTTGTAGAAAAAGTTGATTTTTTTTTGTGTTTGGCGAATTGACACATTCTTTTAGGTAAGTAATTTATCTTTTAGCATTAATGGTTTTAGATTATATCATAGATTATGAACCAAAAAAGGAAATACTTCAAACTTTATCTAAATACATTGTCTGATTCATAAGATATGATTTTTTTGCGAAAACGCCTTTGCGGACCGCTGAGATTTTAAGAACCGGGCTGTCCGCAAAGGAGTTTCCGCGTTATTTTGTAGGTGCCTGACAGGTTAAACGAAAAAACAAAGATTCTATGTAAGCAGGTAAGGTAGGTAAAAAAATATTTACAGTCATAAGCCCTTTACTGATAGGACTACAATGATTGACTGTAGCAAAAAAAAAAAAACGATAGTCAACACCATCCAACTCATAGCATGCCAGCCATGCCAGCTTATTACAAAATGCAGACTGCAAACAAAATGCACACAAACTAACCTCAAAATTATTTTATTTTCTAACAGCTACACAGTAAAAACAAGTTATCTTACCATCCCATAGGATCGTCTTCATTTTTTTCTTGGGCCTCTGAAATGCACTGGGAGCAGAATACATTGTCTGTTAAGATGGACCTCTTCTTGTCATCTTTTTCAATAAGTAATGTACCAAAATACTTCCAACTGTGACTGTTTTTCGAGGACGAATAGAGTGTTTTTACGGAAAAATGTTTTATTTTGATCTTCTGTATCGAATTCCGATCTAAGTTGTCTGACATTTTCTCAGTTTATCATTTAAAAGCAGAAAAGAACGAAAATATCCAATTCTCAGTTGTTTTGCACAGCCGCAGGGTAAACTGACAAGTGACAAAGAAATGCAAATGGCGTCGAAAAAAATAGCGTCAACCAGTGTTGCCAAATAGCGATCTAAAAAATTACTAATTTTGTAAATAAAAAATACTATAAGTACTAGTATTTTTGTAACAATTACTTACTAACTATAGACGCCGATGACGCCGGAAAAAAAATCGGCGGCGTCGGCGTGACGAAAACGGCCGGCGGCGTGCGCCACGCCGATCGGCGCACATATCTACTACACGAACCCTTACCGCTACACGAACCCTTACTACCACCCGACCTACTCAGGACATTACTACGACTACCCTCGTTACGGATCGAGCTACTATTACTACAAATAATATCATCAAACAGAAGAGCTGATTGCATTTAATACAAATACTTTTATTTTCTCATCTACAAGTCAGTATACTCTATGTAGTGTAGGTACATTATGAAAGACGCGTTCTGATAGAATTTGTGGAAAGACAGCAGCCTAAATCATTATTGCTTAAACCTCGAAAAAAATGTTTTTAGGGTACCTCCCCTACACCTAAATTAGGGATGCAATTTTTTTTTCTCGCCTACATCTTTGTGTAGGCGAGAAAAAAATGATATCCCGTTGGATTGGTCGTTGAAAAATATCGTGGGTGTATGAAGACCATTTTTTCATTCAGGGTTCCGTTTGCGAAATATTAAGCTTTAAAGCGCAATTTTTTTGTCCGCGTAGGGCGTCCCCCCCCCCCCCTCTGCTGGCTAAACGGTTGATTGTAGAAACGTGAAAAAAATCAGGGTAGTAACACATTTAATGAACTTAAAAGGAAAACTATCACGGCTAAGTAGGCTTTACTATTTAACGAGTAATAGGCAAACAACACTTAGTCCATTGAAAATGACTTCGATGAAGTTGTTATAACTAAAGCAGATAAAAAACCCTCTTTCTACCCTACATTGCGCGTGGTCCGATACGCACTTAGCCAGTTTTTTATCGTTGTATTTACGTAAGCAAAAACAACAATTGATTTGAACAACCCGAACTGTAATTACAATAACAATTATTAATGTAAGTAGGTAGTTATTGGGCATTCTGGATCACCATTTTTCGACATCACGCTCACGGCTCCGCCGTTCACTCGATGCCAAAAAAAAGGCGATCCAACATGCCCAATAACTACGTTGGTCAAGTCGATAATTCCTGTTGCAAACAATTGTTATAAAGTTAAGCAAATATTTTTCCGAGAGTTCAGGCATGTCTGACTTTTACATTTTTCTTAAATACTACAACGTTGAAAGTTTTTCTTTAGTTTGAGATTGATCCTCAAATAAAACGCTACATATTTAAAATAATGTAATGAAGTTCTTAAAACAGAAAAAAACATTACGTTTCAAGGTTTTATATCCTGCGGAATATACACAAAAAATATTTCGTCATGGAACTCTTTTACCTAATTCTATAAGATGCATAATCTGTGGGCCATCTAATTGCGGAAAAACTAACCTCATGATTGGACTTCTTTTGCATGAAAATGGGCTACGCTATAAAAACGTTTATGTGTATTCAAAAACTTTACATCAACCCAAATACGCTTTTCTTGAAAATGTATTGAGTTTAGTACCAGGTGTATCTTTTATGAAGTTTCATGCAAACCAGCAAGTTCTCAGTACAGATGAAGCAAAATCTAATTCTATAATAATATTTGATGATGTTGCATGTGAAAATCAAAACAATATGCGTGATTATTTTGCAATGGGTAGACACAAAAATATTGATAGCTTTTATTTAAACCAAACTTACACCAAAATACCGAAACAACTTGTTAGAGATAATGCAAACCTGATTGTTCTCTTCAAACAAGATGACATTAATTTGCGTCATGCATATGATGAACATGTTAGCACTGATATGTCTTGGCATGAATTTCGAAAATTGTGCACAACAATATGGAGTAAGCCTTACAACTATTTGGTAATAAATAAAGATTGCGAAAAAAATAGAGGTTGCTATCGCAAGCAGTTTGACACATTCGTAGTATTTAATTCATAACTGGAAAATGTATAAGGACGCATCATATGGTACTTTTGCATTCATAGGAGTAAACTTGTTGAAACGAGGCGCAAAGTTGATAATATTTAACATGGATAAACAATTAAAACAAATTGTCATTGCTGCGGATGCAGTGAAGAAGAAATTCAAGAAAATGCGATGCATGGAATCCGATCACGAAAAATCTCTAGAAAATATTTTTAAACCTGTTATTAATCCCCTCAATCAAATAAGTGAAGTAGTCAATCGTAAAGAAAGTGTAAAACCTATACCTAAGGAAAGTATTAAAGACCTACCTAACGATTTTTATGTCGATGAACCAAGTAATTGGAGTACTTTAGATGAAACGATGAGAAGGAATAGAAAATCTGATAATTTTCAAACTCCTTCTCAAAGTGTAGATCCATCAGTGGAATCAGATGATGAAGAATATAATGGACAAAACGAAGACAAATGTGACAAAAGTAAACTTAAAACAAATAAAAGGCTTAACCAGTGATGACATAAAATAAGGCAAAAGGTAGTGTTCAGAAGTGCACTGATCAGAGACCGTTTTAAAGAGCTGACTGCCAACATCCTGTGCTGGAGAGGCACTTTAAGATCTCGCCGAAGACTGTCATTATCTGTTCCTTGGGCTCACACAAACTTTAGACAAAATTCTTACTTCATTAGAGCTATACGATCTTTCGACGACATTTGTAGTGAAAACGATAGAATTTCCGTCCGTATAGGCTTCATTACACACAAAACCTATTAACCCACGGGGTGCCATTCTCCTTCTTTAATTTTTTGTCGATGTGGTTACTGACTCTGGTGTTTTGCGTGTTATCTCTCATTCACGTGTGCTAATTGCTCAAAATATTGCTATCAGTGAAAACTTTTTGTTGGCTTTCTGTATCTGTATCTTTCTGTTATTTTTCCCAATAAAATAAAATAAATTAAATAAGAAATAATACAGTATGTTTTGTTAAGATTGTTACCTGTCTTACATCACTAATGAACAAAATAAAATCATTGACGGCATCTCGTTGACCGCCCGATAGTTCAGCAAAAACAAACTAGCGATCGAAAGTTCAGTTCGGCAATGACAAAGCGGCAAAGTTTTGCCAGACGAGGATCTCGGAAAAGGCACGTCACGGTGATTTGTTGCGCACATTACTCAATAACCGCTTGCTGTGGTCGAGCGTTTCCTGTGAAAACAAGTGATGTACGACGAACTACGTCATCGGCTACCCCGAGAAGCGACTGACATCTACAGAGTTATAACCTGTCGGGTTAACTGCTACCTTTATTTTTTACATTTTAGTTTTGTGTGTAGTGTGTAGTGTTACATTCATTAGTCGTCATGAACACACGCCGGTTTCGGGTATTTTTTATCTTGCCCTTTGCTAATACGTCCCCTATTTGGTCAAAGCATGTCCGCGTCCGACGTCCCGACCCTTTTACCGGCCGAAAGTGATCTGTTAAGATCGTGGCAAGTCTTTGGCAGTATTTGGTCTCTGCCTACCCTTCTGGGATACAGTCGTGAGTTTATGTATTATTTTTATGTATCTACTGTTACTATTTGCTGAATCCGGGCTAATCTAATCTAGCTCTTAAAATAACATTGGTCTTTGTGAATTTCAGTTAATTGTGCTCACAGTGGGACGTGTTAATTTACCTCATTCACTTTTGGCATTATATATTTTTTAATCGTAATTCATCCTGTTTAACCCTAGTAAATAATAACTTACACAGAACACAATCACTTGTCCCGGGGCGCTACTACGTATGTTCTCCACTGCATGGAGTTGTCCGACTTAGACCGGATTTCTCAACAGTCAGATAAGACTTCACTGGAGAATAAAACTGATGCTGTCACTGTCTTGTCGTGTGATTTAGACAGTGATAGTATGCATTTTATTATCCAGTTAAATTTTATTTGACTTTTGAAAAATTGGCCCTTAACGTACTCCGAACTGTCAAATGCATACATATTTTGACACTTTGGAGTCGAGACAAATGGTTAACCCAATAGAGTGGACAGTTACGTAATAGGAAGGCTGGTCCCAAGCTAGGATATAGTAACCAAGCAAAGACATCACAAACATAAAATATATTGAACTGAAGTTATGTGATTATATTCTTTGGGTTCAAGTCCCGGCATGGGTGGAATTTTTAGCCTCTAAATAGGTTTTTAAAATTGTCCTCAGCACGGATTAGTGCAACAAAGAATATAATCATGTAAGTACAGCGATATCATTCCGATGTAAAACCTTACTGCGAAGTGGGTACTCGGGGCTGCAAGTGATGTAAATTGCTTCAGCCACATGTCGCTGCCTGTACGTAATACCAGATAAGTTTGTAAAGAGGTTCGACATTTTGCCGATGCCTGCACTTGCCCATTAGCTCAGTTGGGAGAACGCTGGCACGGTGAGCCAAAGGTTGTAGGTTCAAGTTCCGGCATGGGTGGGATTTTTAGCCTCTTAATAGGTTTTTGAAGTCATAATTATGTACAAATATGTCGGATAATCTAGTGTTATTTAGTTCGAGCGCAGTCTCTTTGATTATATTTTATTAATTATCAGTGTGCACAGCGGCACGGACGATGACCCCCATAATGGCGGGAAATCGTACTACTGATTCATAGAGTATAGGCACAGCTGTTAGCCGTCTGAGCCATCACAGATTAGCACTGGTCAGGCGTTTACACACAAAGGATTACTCATCCCCCGACACGGCCATTCTGACAAAAAGCGCGTTCTCGCGCGTGTTGAACTCTCCTCTCATCAAACCATAATAAAATCCACTGATACCGATGAGTGAAATACAATCCAGCTTTAAGGTGTAATAAAGCTCAGAATTCTCAGTATAAAACCACAAATAGCAGGCATGCAAGCATAACGACACACCAGTTAGAGCATAGAAGTTAAGCTGTTAAGTTTTCAACATATAAGAGCACATAGTGAAGCATAGCCGCTTCCGACTCCAATCAAGCGTCAATTTTCGTCATATAAAACACGCAGTCAGTCAGCATAAGAACTTCCAAGTTTAAACTCAAATCAGATATCAAGTTTTCAACAATCAAAGACATGACATAGCAAATCATAAGAGCTTTCACGTTAAAACTCAATTCAGTTATTAAGTTTTCAGAGAATAAAGATCCACAGCAAAGCATAAAAGCTTTCAACAAATTCAAACCAAGTCGACGTGGTTTTCAAAGTAGATATAAAAGCACAGTGAAACATAGTTGCTTCCAATTAAAACTGAGGTAACGTGTGAATGGTTTCCAACCATTCCAACAATTTAAGTAGTAATCATAATACACAGCGAAGCGTTGCCGGCTTCCAAGTTTCAACCCTTTCCACATTTTAAGTAGTAGTCACAGTTTACAGTGAAGCGTTGCCGGCTTCCAACCATTTCAATATCTTAAGAAGTACTCATAAGTAATACAGCGAAGCGTTGCTGGCTTCCAACCGTTTCAGCATGGTAAACAGTTCTCATAAGTCACACAGCGAAGCGTTACCGGCTTCCAACCGTTTCAGCATGTTAGCAGTACTCATAAGTCATACAGCGAAGCGTTGCTGGCTTCCAACCGTTTCAGCATGTTAGCAGTACTCATAAGTCATACAGCGAAGCGTTGCTGGCTTCCAACCGTTTCAGCATGGTAAACAGTTCTCTTAAGTCACACAGCGAAGCGTTACCGGCTTCCAACCGTTTCAGCATGTTAGCAGTACTCATAAGTCACACAGCGAAGCGTTACAGGCTTCCAACCGTTTCAATATAGTAAGAAGCATTCATAATCACACAGTGAAGCGTTACTGGCTTCCAACAGTTTCAGCTGGGTAAGCAGTAATAATTCATACAGCGAAGCGTTACTGGCTTCCAACAGTGACAAGTAGTAAAATCAGCGAAGTGTTTTTGGCTTCCAACTTTTACAGTGAAGCATTATAAGCTACCAACTAACACAGTTAGTAAACTCAGCGAAGCGTTACTGGCTTCCAACTGACCCAAAACATAGCAAACTAAGTGTCAGATGCAGAAAAAGAAAGTCGATAGCTTTTTCTAAACAACAACAAAGCATATGCGCCTCCTAGCAACTTTAAAGAGGCAAAAGATAATAATAATGCAATGTCAAGAAGACAAAAAGTCCAAAAACACAGATTTAATTTTTATTAAATAAAAATTATTTAGATATTTGTTTATCCTCTGTCCACAAAATACATTCGCATATAAAAACATTGAATAAATGATACACAGCCAAAGAATGTTCCATTTGTGGAAAGACTGGAGCCCAAACTAGATCAAAAGATCCGCATCTTAGGCTTCCAGGCCTTCGGATTGGTATCATATTCGACACGTCACCAGCACCAGTTGCTGTATTTGTATTCTGCTTGTGTTTAAATAAAATTGCTATTATTATTATTGACTTTGGGCAATCACATATTTTAAAGTCTTGCTCCTTCAGTTAAGATGCAATCTTTAGAAGTTTCATTTTCACCAATTCAGAATCTTAATAAGTATTCACCCTTCGGTTAAGTATGAATTCTTAACAAGGCCAATGAATTTTGCATCTCCATTTATGTTAAATATTTAACTGCAAGTTAATTCACAAAACCAAATTAACTAGGTAATCAACTTATAGGTTCACTAACACAAAATAAAGTTAATTATTCAGTAATAGACAAATCTTTTCTTCTTTCTGATTTATGTGGTGCAGCCATAGCACAATAGTCCAATAAATTGTAGATGAGCTTGGTTGGACTGTATCATGTAACAGTTCTGAGCTCAATGTTTACGAGAGCTATGGATATTCTTGTCATACTACTATGGCTGGAGTGGATACTGTAAATAAAACTAGAATCTGTGATTAGCAGTAGTGAGAAGCACAGTAATAACATCTCCCAATAATAAGGTATTCAGTACTGAACTGAATATCCAAATGCAATAGACCACACATAGTAACACGTTTGTTACAGACTGTACCATGTAACATTGTGTAAAATTCAATTAATGTAATATACTATTAGATGTAGAATATCACATTGCAAATCCAATCAGGACAGACTTCACTAAATGAATATTCAAATGGAACAGACTGATACAATGTATCATACTACTACGAACAGACTGTACTTGTTTAATAACATTTTAAATCCAATTATACACCACAACTTCAACCGCATTCCTGGATTTTTTAAGTAATTAAAATTAATCTAATTTAAAAGAAATTGCATCCCATAGCACATTCCATAAAAGGAAAAGCATCGCCATATGGCAGTTTGATACTCTTGTCAGGGCTCAGTAATACAACAACCAGGATAGGGTAAGTTACTTTTCAGATAGTAAAAACTTTTCACACAGTTGTCACACACTCCAAATGGAATTCAAAACAATGATCTTGCATATTAGGACCAAGGAGGATGATTGCTAATATTGTAGATTGTGGCACAAACACAGCAACTCTGCCCAAATGTGTCAAACGCAACAATACACTTTCCTTTTTACAAATTAATCCACATGAATAAGATTTTTGGAACATCAAACGAATCATTGATTTATATATATATTTTGGCCAACTCAATTACCGTCCCGCAACCAGGCATGGACGCCACAAACATGGATACACCAAGGCCACCTGTAGAAATCAAGCAAGTCGGGCGGCGGGAATCAAACCCGCAACCTCTTCACCGGCACCCAAGCATGTCAAGCGCTAAACCAGCGAGGCAGTCCATTATAATTACAGCTTTTATTTTGTAACCTTGAAAATTACTTACAGTTCGGACTACAATCAGAAAATAGGATTAAGACTATTCCTTTCCTTTTCTCAGACACTCTTGAAGCTATATTGCAGCTGCATTTTGCTTTGTGAAGGTACCATGAATAGGTAGTCCATTAGCTCTTAACACTATCCACATTAAGTTACAATTATAGCATACTGTTGACTTTTGTGACTCTCAATGTCCACACACATTTAGTTACCGGTTACCACCTATCAATACCTTTTTACCACTACCTTAACCAATACCTTTTGTTGCCAATCAGACCTGTCAAATGTATAACGATGGTATCAGGATTCTGGAATATCCACTTCAAAACAAAGAAAATAATATCCTCTTTGATAATTTGTTTTTTTTTTGTAGTTTGTACCAAACCACATTATAAATTTTGTACTTTATACCATAATAGATATATCACTGTCTCTGCAACAAAATTATGAACTAGCTAAAAGCTAGCGTGGCAGCCTGTAAGGGTTAATGATCCTCACTTAATTTGTAGAAACACTTCTCAAAGTAAGATTGTTTTAAAATACTTTTTGTTTTCTCCACAAGGCCTCTAAACAGTGTTATTTATAATATGAAGAAAAACCTGTTTCAGAAACTTCTCAAGCAAAACACTATTCAAATTAATGAGCATTTAAACCACATTTTAATTATAAATAAAAAGTTCCAGCCAGAACAATGTTAAATTCGTTCATAGACCCATCCACCAGCCACAGATGTGCCAAGAAAGTCTAGATCAATATCTTTGTTCCAATACAATTTTAATCTTAACTCGCAGTCTGTATTCAACATATTGATTCCCACATACATTGTGAAGATTGCAGGTAATCAAATTTAGAAAACAAACAACTACCACAAGGTTCTCTAGACAGATAAACAACTAAACAAGGTTCCTGTCCGACTGTCTAATCCGCACTGCAAAGCTTACTTATCAGACGGTTAAAACCCACTCCATGTGTAGGAGCTATTGTAGCAGAGACAATTAAAACCAACCCCATGTGGTGTTATAGCAAGAGTAAAATGGAGATTATACTTCAATAATCACAACTTATCCCATTTTATAACAACTTCAATTCCACTCAAAGAACTTTAGTGGAATTGACCTTTTACAAATAGTACTACAAGTTCCCTACAATAGTACTTGCTCGTCCATCCTGATTCCAATAGGCCTTAAGCTATTAGTCTTATCTGAGAAACCGGGACCAAGATTATGAAAATATGAGATTTGATGGAAACTTGTACTGCAATGGGTGGTGCAAATTGAACAAAGTCAATAAATCATAAAGTGACCAAAGTGAAATGGTCAGCCTCTTATACTTTTCTAACTGTCAACTGACAAATAGTCCCAATTATTAAATCTCATGACTGCAACTTACTTTTTAATTATCTCTCCGTTACTTGCTTAGTAAGATTGAACACAATCTTATTCAATAGTATTGACTTACCAACAAGAAAACATTCTTTGCTAAGGTCTTAGCAGAGCAGAGGCAGATAAACAATAGTCTTTGATATGACACGGGCCGGCTCACTAGTAAAAGCAGACATTTACATGGATTCCAGTTGTAGCGTTATTTATTATCTCAATAATAAATAAGAGACTAAATTAACAAAAAAAATAAAAATGTAATAACAAAGAAACAGTTAATCAAGATTAAACTTCATACTATTTTACAACTTAAATCTAAACCTTAATCTATTAATTAATAAGCCTAATAAAACAGCAAGTATCGATGATTGGTTACCGACTTATCGATAACAAATTATCGACAATCGATAAACTACAATTATCGACTGCGCCTACATCACTAGTCGTTAGGAGGGCTATTGTTCTCTAACCTGCCTAGCGATAGCCGCGATGGTCTTGCTGCGCGTCGTCACCAGATCATTCGATCACGGACCGCTTTGAGAGCTGCGCGTACACGCCTCTGCTGGCTCACAAATTTCCGGGACCGCTCTGAACGGTCGGATGACTTTATAAACCATTAAATTGATTAATAATCCAAAATCGAGTAAACTTATCTCCCGCTATTGGGTAAGTGTGAACAGATCTTGTTGCTTATTTTATTAGGAATTTATCGTGCTTATTGTGTGTTCTAAATGTGTTAGCCGATAGATTATTTTACTTGTTCCTGCCGAACAAAATGTAACACTAGCTATGCAAGACCTTGACAATAGCCTTTACGGTATGCTTGCGCGCCATTGCCTATCTATTCTATTGCATCATGTCAAAATGGCGGCTTACTAAATGCGCACCATCATTGTCCGTCCATTTCTTTATCATCAATTATTTTCATACTGCATCCATTGTAAATATTGTAATGCACTAGCCTGCTTAGATTCTCTTCATTAATATTTATTTCCACCTAGTTATGCTGCTGTAGCTAGTTTTATCTTTAAATTCACCTTCTTTGCATAGCACTCCGTTTCTGGTTTCCGCTGCCGCCACAATCAAACTAGATTAGGTTCTTCTTAGTGGTAGTCAGTGGCGGCACGCGAAAACCCTAATGATAGCTGCATACTCATGCGGTTGGATTTATTTCCAGGACCTAAGTTCCGGGTTAAGCCCACTATCACCGCGCTGCCTTGGACAACAAGCAACCGGCCACTACGGAGGAAATCCATCCCGCGGGTTGCACTATCACGGGTCACGCTACGTACCCACCTCGACTTCAGGAGAGTGCCCATCTGTGATGACCGGAAAGTGACTGATCGGGTGTAGGGTGTGAATCCACGAAAAATAAATTTGTGTCGTACTGTCCACGGTCGTTATTTTTTTCTCCCTCTACCGACTGCAGAAGCCCTAGCGCGACACTGGCGCCCTCAACGTGGTTTTACGATCAGTCATTTTTTGGTTACTCACGTGGTTTGTTTTGTGTGCGTGTATTTTGTAAAGATGATTTTTTGTTCTTTTATTTGATTTTTTTACAGCACTCGGTAACTGGAGTGTAGTGCGAAATACTATTTTTAACCCTGTATTATCACTAGTGTTGGGGTAAAATTTTAAAAAAATATCGATATCGATAAAATTGTTTTTGATATTTCAAAAAGGCTAAATATTTTATATTTCAATTGATTTTTGCCTTCGCACTATACGCTAGTTGCATAATCAATTTACTTTTATTTTGCAATATTTGGTTTTTAACGCTTTTTGCTTTTAATCTAAGTGCATGACTAAAAACTGTCTGGTTCAAACTGATTTTGTAACAGAACGGAGTTGTAGGGTCTGGTAAATCTGTTCACACTTACCACAAGCGATTTTTTTTGTGGTTTACCAAAATGTCACGTATTATTAAATTTCTTTCACTGCAAAAGCCCGAGCTTACTTACGAAGTTGCAATTCGTGGCACAACTCCTGATACTAGAGTCGATGAGCTTAGAAAGCAAATAGCTAAACTGACTCAGTTTCACCTAACCGAGGACGTACTATACTCCCCCTTCACTGTTCAGGAAGATGTAGACGCAGTCGATGTTAGTTTGGATAAGCTTGACAAATTCGTTAAGAACCTCACCAACAAACCTGAGTTGAATATGCTCAAACGTGCGCAAAATTTGGCAAACCATATTTTTCATAGGATCAATCGGATTGATGCCTCTTCTTCCCCCGAAATGTTGGAGCCATTGGAAAAATCCATGAGCCGCTACCAAAAGTATAGTGACGCGTTGGCCACAATTCATGTTGGCGATGTCGAGCCTCTAACCGCTCAGACACCACTTAACGTACCTTCAGTACCACTACCCCAAATTCACGTCACTTGCGATCGGGGTTCCTCTAATGATTTTTCTAGCCTGCGATATGATGGAAAGACTTGTGCCCGCGCATTTGCTCAGCGTGTCACTGAATTTATAAAGGCTCGTAATATCAGCCCATCTAAAGTTATTGCGTTTGCAACCGAGATCTTCACTGGAGAGGCTCTGCATTGGTTCCGCTACATTCAGGACCAAGTTACCACGTGGGATCAGGTTTGCCAACGGCTAATAGATGACTTCAGTCTCGCAGATTTTGACTATCGTTTCCTTTCTGAAATAAGGGCGCGGACACAAGGCGAAAAGGAGAATATCACAATTTATCTCTCCATCATGTCAGGGATGTTCTCTCAGTTAACGAAGCCACTACCTGAAGAGGAGAAGCTCGAAATTATTTTGCATAACATTCGCCCGACTTATGCCACAGTGCTTACATCCTCGTCAGACTTCAAAGACATTGAGTCGCTGAGAATTGTTTGCAAGAATTTTGAAAGTGTGCAATCACGGTTGTCTCAATTTCATGAGCCGCCTAGGGTTTCTTCACACACACTAGCACCAGATTTTGCGTACGCTCATAGTTGTTCTGAGCCAGGGAAATTCAACTCCAAATCATTTCCAAACAATTTTCACCAAAATTTTCATCAAAACGGCCAAAATTCTAAACCTACCCATACAAATTACCAGAATAGGGCCCCCTTACAGCAGACAGGTAATTTTAAATCGGGCTATAGTGCTCATAAGCCGGTCCACACTCTACAACAGAGGAAGCAGTTTTGTCCTCGCTGCCGGGTCGATACCCATGGACTTCGAAACTGCAAGGCTGACAGGAAAATTGTTTGTTTCCGCTGTGGTCGTCCTGACTTTAAATTTCACGACTGCCCTGACTGTCAATCTTCTCCTAGGTTGTCAAAAAAACTAAGAAGGCGGAATTGCAGAACAAAATCTAACCATTTTGACGAACAAGAGTGGGCTCGTTGGTTACAATTCATCAATAACTTCTGCACTTATTACAAGGTCACTTCTGTTCTGCAATTCAAGCCGGAAAATGACACAAGGCCCTATATTAACATCAAAATCAACAATTTAGAAGTTTGTGGCTTGCTTGATTCTGGTGCTGCCGTTACAATTTTAGGTAAAAATAGCCACAAAAATCTTCAACTTGCTTTACAGCAAGACGAGTGCATCTCAATCGTCGCTGCTGGCGGTCAAACTATTAAGAGTATTGGCTACCTAAATTTACCCATCACTTTTGAAGGAAATTTTCATTTAATCAAGGCTCATGTTGTGCCTCAAGTAGATACAGCTTTGATTTTAGGAATAGACTTCTGGCGTAGGTTCGAGTTATGTCCCAAATACTTGGGCTCTACAAACATAACTCGCACTAATCTGACGCCTTTAGCAATGCTATCTGAGGCCCCTGAAACACATGTAACTTCTTACAACAATCTTGATGACAAGCAGCGTATCATTGCCGATAACCTCGTTGAACAATTTAAGGATATTTCAATGGAACGCAAGGGACTGGGTAGGACCTCTTTAATCACCCACTGCATTTCTACTGGTGATTCTCCTCCCATTCGCCAAAGGTATTATCGCATGTCACCTGAAAAACAGCGCATCCTTACTCAAGAGGTTGACGAAATGCTGAAGCTGGACGTCGTAGAACCCTGCGAAAGTGACTGGTCTTCGCCCGTTCTTATCGTTTACAAGAAGAACGGCCAGCCTAGGTTCTGTCTTGACAGTAGGAAGCTGAACTCAGTGACCAAGAAGGACGCGTATAGTCTTCCTTATATCTCCGAAATCCTCGACAATCTCAGAGATGCCAAGTATATGTCGTCCATTGACCTTTCTAAAGCCTTTTGGCAGATACCTATTGCCGAGCAGGACCGAAATAAAACCGCTTTTTATGTACCAGGACGTGGTACTCTACGTTTTAAAACTACCGCGTTTGGCCTAACCAACGCGCCTGCAACTCAGCAGCGCCTGGTGGATAAACTGTTTGGTCCTGACTTCGATTTGAAAGCCTTCTGCTATTTAGATGATATTGTTACAGTCAGCAGCTCCTTTGAAGAGCACGTTTCACTACTTCTTAGTGTTCTTCAAAAGTTAAAGCAGGCCAACCTAACAATAAATATTGACAAGTGCCAATTTTTTCGAAGCCAACTTAAATACCTGGGCTACGTAGTAGACGCACAAGGTTTGCGAACAGATCCCGAGAAGGTAGAAGCTATTTTAAATTACCCTACCCCTACTTGTAGGAAAGACCTTAAACGCTTCCTCGGGACTGCTACCTGGTATCGCCGCTTTGTGCCAAACTTCAGCACAGTCGCTGGTCCCCTTAATAAGCTGACTTCGAATAAAAAGAATGCTCCACCCTTTTCTTGGACCACTGAAGCAGACGCTGCCTTTAATAAGCTTAAGGAGTGCCTCGTCTCTGCTCCGGTTCTCTCCTGTCCCGATTACACTCTTCCATTCGAAGTTCATACCGATGCCAGCAATTATGGCGTAGGCGCAATGCTGACGCAAACGGTAGATGGTATTGAACGGCCTATTGCCTATATGAGTAAGTCGTTGTCCGGGCCAGAGAAAAACTACAGTATAACAGAGAGAGAAACACTTGCTGTCTTAGTTGCTCTTGAGCACTGGCGCTGTTATGTCGAAAATGGGAAAACATTTACTGTTTACACAGACCATTCGGCTCTTAAATGGTTCTTGTCCCTTAATAATCCAACAGGCAGATTGGCTCGCTGGGGTATACGTCTCTCGATGTTTGACTTTGTTATCAAACACCGTAAAGGCGTCGACAATGTCATCCCCGATGCTCTTTCCCGTGCTTTTCCTGTTTCGGCTATATCTACATCAGATTCAATATCAACCACTACCGATAGTTGGTATAAAGCAATTTACGATCAGTGTTTAAATAACCCTTCTGGTTTCGAAAACTTTCGCATTAAAAACAAAACACTATTTCGACTTTCCCGAAATAAGTGCGCCCTCACTTCCGAGTTCGCCTGGAAAGAGGTAGTTCCTAACGAACTGCGTGAGCAAGTGATTACTGAAAACCACACCGCACCTACAGCTGGTCATTTAGGTATTCACAAGACTTACCATCGTTTGGCCCTACACTATTTCTGGCCAGGTATGCACGGTGACGTCGTAAAATTTGTTTCTTCTTGCTCAGTTTGTCTGACTCACAAGCTACCAAATCACACAACTTTAGGTGAAATGGGAAGACCAAAGCACTGTTCACGCCCCTTCCAGATGATCTCTATTGATTTTGTTGGTCCCCTTCCACAAAGTCGGAAGCAAAACACGTACCTACTCGTGGTAGTCTGTTGCTTTTCAAAGTACGTGTTGACTTTTCCTATGCGAAGGGCAACCGCGGATGGAGTCATAAAGCACCTGGAGGACTCGGTCTTCCTAGTACATGGTGTTCCGCAAACGATATTTCTAGACAATGGAAGCCAGTTTATAAGCAAGAACTTAGATAACTTCTTCAAAAAGTATAAAGTCCCTAAAGTCTACTTTACGCCCAGATACACTCCTCAAGTGAATACAGTTGAGCGATATAATAAAACTATCATTACATGCGTCTCGACTTTTATCGAGAGCGATCATCGGTCATGGGACGTCAACTTACCTAAAATTCAGTATGCAATAAATAACTCTGTAAATGAGGCAACTGGTTACACTCCATCCTTCCTAGTTCACGGGAGAGAACTAGTTACCTGCGGATCCCACTACCTGGATTCCGACTTAGGTGACGAGGTACTGTTTTTACCCCGTGATATTTATACTGAAAACATTGGCCATCTTGCTGGTATCTTTAATAATGTCCAAGCGTCTCTCTGGCGTGCTCACATCAAAAATACAAGTCGTTACAACTTGAGAAGGAAATCCGCTGAGTTCCAAGTAAACGATGTTGTTTACAAGAGAACCTACTACCAGAGTGACAAAGACAAGCATTTTAGTAAAAAGTTAGCCCCTAAATTTATTAAATGTATTGTTACTGCAAAGAAGTCTCCACTGGTGTACCAATTGCAGGACATGACTGGCAAGGATTTAGGCACTTGGCATATTAAAGATCTTAAATTAGTTAACTATAATTAATTAGTTTTTTTTAGCATTTAAATAGTTACCCAAGATTAATGTTATTTAACATCCTTAATCACGATTTCTACTTAGAGTTAGTAGATTTTTATATCTGTAACTTTTTTTTATGTTAGGACACCTTATTATTTCTATTCATTTAATAAGGTTAGATTGAAAGGTGAAGAATGTTAGTTTTGATTGAGAAGAATGACAGTTGAAAAGTAGTGTCTGAGACTTTACGAAGCTGCGGATTTTGTCTGTTAGTTGGTCAAAATCCTTGGGCAGCGAGCGGGGTAACTGTAGCGTTATTTATTATCTCAATAATAAATAAGAGACTAAATTAACAAAAAAAATAAAAATGTAATAACAAAGAAACAGTTAATCAAGATTAAACTTCATACTATTTTACAACTTAAATCTAAACCTTAATCTATTAATTAATAAGCCTAATAAAACAGCAAGTATCGATGATTGGTTACCGACTTATCGATAACAAATTATCGACAATCGATAAACTACAATTATCGACTGCGCCTACATCACTAGTCGTTAGGAGGGCTATTGTTCTCTAACCTGCCTAGCGATAGCCGCGATGGTCTTGCTGCGCGTCGTCACCAGATCATTCGATCACGGACCGCTTTGAGAGCTGCGCGTACACGCCTCTGCTGGCTCACAAATTTCCGGGACCGCTCTGAACGGTCGGATGACTTTATAAACCATTAAATTGATTAATAATCCAAAATCGAGTAAACTTATCTCCCGCTATTGGGTAAGTGTGAACAGATCTTGTTGCTTATTTTATTAGGAATTTATCGTGCTTATTGTGTGTTCTAAATGTGTTAGCCGATAGATTATTTTACTTGTTCCTGCCGAACAAAATGTAACACTAGCTATGCAAGACCTTGACAATAGCCTTTACGGTATGCTTGCGCGCCATTGCCTATCTATTCTATTGCATCATGTCAAAATGGCGGCTTACTAAATGCGCACC
Source organism: Yponomeuta evonymella (assembly GCA_963969515.1). Classification (NCBI taxonomy): domain Eukaryota; kingdom Metazoa; phylum Arthropoda; class Insecta; order Lepidoptera; family Yponomeutidae; genus Yponomeuta; species Yponomeuta evonymella. The sequence goes on along the minus strand of OZ018351.1, from coordinate 1,151,271 downwards.
ATCATTGTCCGTCCATTTCTTTATCATCAATTATTTTCATACTGCATCCATTGTAAATATTGTAATGCACTAGCCTGCTTAGATTCTCTTCATTAATATTTATTTCCACCTAGTTATGCTGCTGTAGCTAGTTTTATCTTTAAATTAACCTTCTTTGCATAGCACTCCGTTTCTGGTTTCCGCTGCCGCCACAATCAAACTAGATTAGGTTCTTCTTAGTGGTAGTCAGTGGCGGCACGCGAAAACCCTAATGATAGCTGCATACTCATACGGTTGGATTTATTTCCAGGACCTAAGTTCCGGGTTAAGCCCACTATCACCGCGCTGCCTTGGACAACAAGCAACCGGCCACTACGGAGGAAATCCATCCCGCGGGTTGCACTATCACGGGTCACGCTACGTACCCACCTCGACTTCAGGAGAGTGCCCATCTGTGATGACCGGAAAGTGACTGATCGGGTGTAGGGTGTGAATCCACGAAAAATAAATTTGTGTCGTACTGTCCACGGTCGTTATTTTTTTCTCCCTCTACCGACTGCAGAAGCCCTAGCGCGACACAGTCAGGTTTGTCATGGTATTTACGTACCTCATATTAATTATTCCTCACGAAGACACGATTTAATGTGTTCAGTGACTTCGTAAAAGGTCATAACGTGAACAATGTCCTCGTACGACAACTTGTCAGCCTCTTTACGAACGTTTTACGAGTAATTGTTCAGAACATACCTGAACTTCAGAGGTTTTGGTACTCAACCTTTCGACTCGGGCAAGCCAACTCGTAAAGCCCACCATCTTCCAGAAGATAGCCGGCGCGTTTGCTGCCGGGAACTGACATGACAGGCGCTTTTGCCTCGGCCCGTCTTGCAAAGCAACTGGATGCGAACGCGCAGTTCGGTCGGTTTACTGTACACTGTTTACGGAGCCTCAGCCTCCTTTTTCCACTAGTTTACACGTTTTTTCACTTAAGAGGCGTTTCACAAAATCGCGCACCGCAAGTTTAGGTAAATTCACCCATTGCACTGCCGTGAGTCATGACCTCGAGCGCCGGGGCACAATGCCGCGCGTCGGGTGTATAGTTCGACTATGAAGAAAGTTTTTTGATACTTTTCTCCGACGTGATTTATTTCGGATGGATAAAAACAGGACGTACTCAATCATCTTACGTATGTATACATATATACAGGTGGTAAAAATTTAAACTAAATGAAACACTTTACCTACTAGTAAATATTTTATTTCTGTACTACCTAAATAGAACAAGTTTTCTTTCCTTTCAAAAATACAGGAATGTTTTCTTTGAGTACTTTTTTCTGTCTACAATATTAAGAGTACTCTCCCTTCAGGAGGCATTACAAAATACCACCCTGTATATGTATAGGTACTTAGTCTCATAGAATTTAAAATGTAATAACTTTTATAGGCACTTTATCTGCGTAATTAACATTTTGTAAATAAAAATATTTGTTCTTATATGACATTACTGAATAAATGTGGGCTTTTTACAGTTTTTAATCTCTATTATAGTTTTGTACTTTTTCATCGACCCTTATCACAACACCACTACTTATAGTTAGAATTTATTTTACTTCCAATTATGGCACTTGAAGATTCCGTATCCACCACAAACAACTCAGTGGACTCATTTGCATTGTTCTATAAAATAAAATAAAATATTATATTAACTAACCAGCTTCTTTAATTTAAATAAAAAAGTGGACGAGTAAGCAAAATAAAAAAAAATTGCTTATATCAATCAAATTCGAGTTTTGGGATTTCTCTCCCGATGTCACGGTCAGTACTCCATCAGTTTTTTTCTGGTTTGGAATCATTAGCAACATGTTCTCTCCTGTAAATAAAGTAAAACTTTAAGAAATTATAATGGCCGTGGTCACTAAAAGCAAGAGGGTAGATGGTCCCTCTACTTTTATTTGAAGGGGTTTTCGAAAATCTTACCATACATAATATTTCCTCTCCCTTGGGAAATGGATTCGTAATATCAATTTCGGATCAATTGTTAGTTGGTCCTTTCTTTATCCTGCAATGATATATAGTAAAAATAAAACTTCACAACCATTAAAATCGGAAAAGACCGTACTAGAAGATACTCTACTAAACTAACTACACTACTAACTACATAAATTATTAAAGTAGATCAGGGCCGATAGGTACGTACTTTGCTTGTCTTGCAATCAAAAGATTCAGAGTAAAGACTCAGTATTTTTACGCTTTCTTTTATCTAACAAAAAACGGTACGTATTATGTTTTCGTCCCATTGCTGAAAACATCATGAAGGATAATTACAATGATTCATGTATACAATAATAATGTGAACAAATTCGAAAAGTACTTACTTGAAAAGTATCAAAAGAGTCAGTCGCGGTTGCACGCGCTTCACTAAATTCGTAGAATCATTGAATTTAAAATTCAATGGTAGAATACGCAACCGGCATCGGCGAGAAAAGTGACGTAGGTCCTACTCGAAGGGCGCTTCGCGCGACACTGATCGATGCGCACGATTGCAGCAGAATATATAGGGAAGTAAAAAATATATTTTTCATTGCAATTTATTAAAAATGTGTATTTTTTTATTACACTCCTGTTAAGGATAAGTTCTAGTACCTTATGGTACAAATTTAAATCGATAATAATGTTTAGAAATGGTAAAATATCGAGGTAAAAATGGGAGAAATTCGCACTACTTCATGATTTTTTTTAGCCAAGTGTGAATAAAATATTTGAAATGTGATTTATTAAATACAATAAGATTTATATATCCCAGTCCTGCGTATTTTTTACTAGTGATTTTTACAAATTCTAATAGTACAATGACGTGTCCGAAGATACCTCGGCGCGTATTTTTGACAAAACATGTTGTGGTATTTTATCAATTAAACAAAATAAACGATATAATTTCATAAACTAAGTTGACAAATACCTGTATTAAAGGTTGTGCTTCTTGATACAATACTTCATAAATGAATATTTAGTATTAAAATACGAAAATTAGTCGCCCAAAAACCTCCTAATTTGAGCAAATGATGTGAAAGCCCTCTTAACCGCACTTGACAATGGCGGATACCACGAATGGGCAAGCAAACACGATTGGGTGAATCCAATTGGATCAGCAAAATCCCGTTGAAATCAGCCTCAAGGGAAGGTCGTCGGCACTATACCACCGCTGTTGTCGGATAATCTAGTGTTATTTAGTTCGAGCGCAGTCTATTTGATTATATTTTATTAATTATCAGTGTGCACAGCGGCACGGACGATGACCCACATAATGGCGGGAAATCGTACTACTGATTCATAGAGTATAGGCACAGCTGTTAGCCGTCTGAGCCATCACAGATTAGCACTGGTCAGGCGTTTACACACAAAGGATTACTCATCCCCCGACAAATATATAACAATGCCTGACAAATAACTTGAAAAAATTACTTCGCCTGGATGTATTTCGGGTCTCATTGGCAAGCGTAGGTTATGGCGTAGATTTTTTACTATCACAATAAGTAGTACACAAAACACAAACAAGTATTGTAATAGAAATGAAACAAAGAACACCAAAATTACCTACCACCCAATATCCCTCGCAAAGCAAAACCTCTTGAAGTTATTTAGTCGAAAACTAAGTTTAGGGGTAAATTCCGAACTCAGGTCGACGACGTTTTTGCATGTGTTAAGATTACCGAAGTTGGCAGCCAGGGCAGATTACGGCCAAAATACACCAGTCTACTTGAAGCGCAGACAATCAGTTTGTCTTTTACCAAAACCGATGAAAACCGTCGCGGTTGCTACCGACTGCGACGTAATAGCAAGCCGAGGTTTGGTATCAACGCATACAAAAATTTGGAAATATTTTTTGCTTAGACTGTCCTGGTTTAAGTTAGTCTAAAAACCATGTCTCCTGTAAAATTTTATAAAAGTCACGTTCGCGGTGTACCTACAATAAAGAATGATATATCTATCTATCTTAATTTTTTTTCTCTACGACTAATATTGGTCGTGATATCTTTCAAAACGTCATCCTACTCACTTGGTACAAAAACGTGCCAAGCAAATCGGGGCTCTAACTATGACGTCACAATTTAAAGATAACACCTAATATCAAACCGGGCGAGTGCGAGTCGGACTCGTCCACCGAGGGTTCCGTAGAAATTTGTAAGTACTTAATTATATAATCTTTTTGTTGCACTAACCCGTGCTGAGGACAATTTTAAAAAACCTATTTAGAGGCTAAAAATTCCACCCATGCCGGGACTTGAGCCCGCGACCTCTGGCTCACCGTGCCAGCGCTCTCCCAACTGAGCTAATAGGCAAGTGCAAGCATCGATTAAATTTCGAGCCTCTTTACAAACTTCTCTGTACTTCGTTCTTCTTCATCTTGTAAGTACTTACTAGTTATTACTCGCTACTTCGTCCGCGTGAACCATAGTTGATATGAATGGTTCTACAGTCTGTTCATCCTTACTTGTCCAATTTACTAAACAATATTCTAACCTCAAAATTGACATTTTATGCCGAAACTAGATATTTTCTTGCAAGTTCGTGCACTTTGTTTATAAACATAGCAGCGTATTATCCAAAATGGTGTCCCAGGTTACTTCATTTATGGGAATATGGCAGTTTTCGACTAAAAAGTCATACTTTGCGGGTAGAATCTTGTTTACTAAATTGGACAAGTAAGGATGAATAGACTATAAATATGTTATGGATACTTTTAGCGCATGTGCAACAGATACAAAAAAAAATGTGTATTCAGTCACATACATCTTTATTTTGCCTAGCTTTCGTTGAGTCTTAACTTTTTTAAACGACTACCCCACTGTAACATCTGAAAATACTGTAGGGCTAAGACAGAGGCTGTAACTACGTGTTTTGCAATCACTTTATATCAAAATCAATTTCTTCGGTTAAATTACATGCTGTCAACACAACTTTCGCCCATAGGCAATATACTAAACAATCCTCACTTTATATAATTTGGCAAAGAAAGTATTAAATATATATCCTATGAAATTATACGACTGTAAAAAAGCTATAACTGATTGGCTACTACCTAAAACCTACGATGAGTGTGTGTGTGTGCACGCGCACGCACATACACACACACACGCACGCACGCACGCACGCACGCACGCATGCACGCACGCACGCACGCACGCACGCACGCACGCACGGACGCACGCACGCACGCACGCACGCACGCACGCACGCACGCACGCACGCACGCACGCACGCACGCACGCACACACACACACACACATATACACACACACACACACACATACACACACACACACATAAATCACAATTAATTTAATTGTTTTTTTAATCTAATGTAATTATAATAATTTAAAAATATTAAAATTATACAATTTTAATTGTTTTAAATTATTTAATGATAATAGCTAAACAACTGAATTGCTCTCCTCATCTCATCAGCCATTTGACGCCCACTGCAGAACATAGGCCTCCCTCTAGGTTTTACAAACCATGAAGGGTTTCGCCATAATCGCCACGCTTGGCAGGCGGGTTGGCGATCGCAGTATGCGGTTGGAATCTCAGGAAGACGCTGCTGCCCGTCTCCTGCTAATGTATTTCCTTAACTGCTCTCGTTGAATAATAATGAATGAGTGAATGGTGAGTTACCACTTAATTCTTAGATTATTTGAATGCTCAAAAATTTGTTAATCAGAGATATTTAGTTTTTAACTCAATGTTAAAATATATAAAATACGTATAACAATTGCATGAATATACCTAACTTAATAAGACCAATGTAGTAAAGGAAGAGCGGGGCTTCCTGGCACAGGTGTCTATACACTTAATAGGAAGTCCCTACAACAGTGTAAAATTAATTGATAAGTTGGTAACGAAATAAAACATTTTACGTTACGTTCTTCCCTTAGGTGCTACATGACCAGATTTATTATAGGAGAGCTCACTCTAGAGCAGGCAATGCCATGCGAAAATCAGTCCCCCATTAAGATCAATTCCTGCTGTTTGAATCCTTAGGAGACCATCTCGAGTATTCTACATAGAAGAGGGTAGGGACTTAAAATGAGACCAAAGAATGTTTACTTCTTATACCTATATCTATTACATCTTCATAGGGGTTAAACTTTCAAACACTACGACATACATGTTTCATACATTTTATTGAAGTAGATTTGTGTTAAGTTCCAAGAAAATCCGACCACAAAAATTTGCAATATAATTTTTGACATAATCTTTGACCCTCTTTCGGGTTGAATTTTAAAAACTGCAAAAAATGTATTTGGCAAAATAATTTTTTTAAGTACTTTTGTATTAAGTTTCAATAAAATCCAACCACAAATATTTTACTCGCCGTACCAATTTTGGCAACCCTTTCTACCCTCCTAGGGGTTACATTTTGAAAAGCTGAGAAATACGTTTTTCATTTTTTTATGTCGTTAACAACCTGAAATAATATTTTTATAATTTTATTTTTAAGTTTTTCTGTGTTTTTCTACGTTTTATTAGGTATGAAAACAAAGTGATTACATAAGTAAGACGCAAGTTCCCCATTCTTTTCTTATTTCTCCACCCTTATTTCTTTACTATAATTCATAATTATAATTCATAACTTTATTGCGTCGATGTAGTTGTTCAGATGTTATATATTTGATGTTTGTCTCATACATGATACCAACTTAGGGTACATAAACTTGTTAGATGCTACTAGAAAGGCAATATTAAAACTGAAATAAATTTAACAATATTATTAATTTCATATTATTGTTACACTAGATTTAAACAACGTAAAAGTGTATTTCATATACTTACGGTAATTAAAATTGAAATTTAATTTGATTTGGTGGTAATTAAATAATTATTATTACTAATTAACTTATTTAAACCGTAACGACGACGGCATTTAGGTGTTCACTTTAGTATAGATCAAACAAACTTACCTTACAGTACATTGACTACACTATTTGATAACCTATTCGAAGGGTCAACATTTTGTCGATTAGTTAACCCTGTGCCGTCCCTAAGGGCCCAAGCGGGGCTGCCAAAGATCGTGTGTTAAGAGTTCCTAGAGACAAGACCCTTGGGATTCCACCCTTTATGTAACCCTACTAAAATATAATGATATATTTTACAACTATGTAAATAAAGTGTAAACCTATGCTAGGTGGTAGGTGCACATTTTGACGTGAAACTTCTTTCAATTTGGTTGCATGGGGTCACTTGCTATGAGCCCATGCAACGAAAACACGTCGCCTCGGCGAGGACTTTCACTCTTGAACTAAATATTGTGTGCAATTCATTTGTATATTTTTTAGTGGAACAAAGTATTCATTACTCAGATCTTATTGATTTGTGCCGCTAGACGGCGTCAGTGCCACGTAACACATTGCGCTGTTTGAGTCAAAAACTAACGCTTACAGACGTTTCACGTTAAACCAACGGCCGTGTAACCCGACACAGCCCCAACCACTTTTGTTCCAATGAAAGTGTATTTCCTTACAGCCAACGTGTCCCGCCATCAACTTCTTCTTAGAGTGTCGATGGCAAAATAATTTTCATCAAAGTATTTTCGACGCTTGCTGCGTTATCACTTGCAATCATTAGGTCCTCCTGGGCGGGGGTGTTACTTCGGCCAGTTCAGGGATTTCCATATTGCCCAGGGCAATGTATGTTCAGGCGGGAGACAGTCGACAGTTGCACAAACGGGGTAGGCGGAGAAACCGCCTGGGCCCAGAGGTTGCACCTCGCTTGCTCTGGGCTCGTAGTCAATGTATTAGAACGCTGCTTCGGCTTGGCAGCCTTTGCCGCACTGGGGCGTAGCCATTAGGAACAATTCGGCATTTGACACGATCAACAATAAATTATTTCATATGCTCGATTAAAACAAAAATTACGAAATATCTCGGAAAATGTATCTCTTTTAGTCAATTACTAGTTATTACAATTTTTAAATAGATTAAACATAAAAAGAGTGCTCTGAAATGTGACGTCATAAGCCAGTATTTTCATACAAAATTCAATTTTAAAAGTAACTCATTTGATATTTTGTCAAATACCCAATTTGTTCAAAGCGGTGGTGGTAGCGAATCTCGGCTCTGATGCGAGAGGTCGTGGTATTTAACCTATCACTTGGATTTTCTAAGTTACGCACACCACTCGCTGTAACTGCAAAAAGGAAAACATATATAAATTACATGTGTTCTCTGTCTCTATCTTTATCTATATGTATATAAAACCGGTCAAGTGCCAGTCGGACTCGTACCTTAGACACAAAGATCGAGAAAAAATGGCAAAAAATCACGTTTGTCGTATGGGAGCCCCCCTTAAATATTTATTTTATTTTAATTTTACTATTTATGTTTAAAGCGTATATAGAATTTATGAAAACCACAAAGGAGGCCTATATCCTGCAGAGGGGGGATATTCGGTGAATATTTCAAGCGTCTACCGGTTGCCGTTATTAATATTGAGCAAAAAACGACGAAAAAATTACGTTTGTTGTATCGGAGCCCCCCTTAAATATTTATTTTATTCTGTTTTTAGTATTTGTTGTTATAGCGGCAACAGAAACAAATTATCTGTGATAATTTCAACTGCCTAGCTATCACGGCTCATGAGATACAGCCTCGTTACAGACAGAAAGACAGACAGTCGGACAAACAAACAGACAGACAGACAGACGGACACTGAAGTCTTAGTAATAGGGTCCCGTTTGCCACCTTTCTGGTACGGAACCCTAAAAAGGAAATTGCACAAGTATTTCTTAACCTAAAAGTGCAGACGGCGGCATATTACTAGTGATCTCTTCCAGACAACCTTTGGATGGACTGGACTTATAAATTCAAGAATGAAGCAGTACAAACGTACAAAGTAATAATTTTAGAAATATATAAATGCATTACACACGCATAAAGAAGTGTTTTTACGTCAGTCTTTCATCTAACACCTTTTATGTATACCTAGTTAGGTCCGCAATGGATCACCGAGCCAGCCGGGAAGAATGGATAAAGTTTTAATTTCAGGACACGTAGTAATCGGCGACCATCCTCAAGTAATTGGAAATTAATATTCAACGAGAAGGTGAGGTAGCTGTTGCAAAAAGACAAATTTATTATAATGAGTAGAATTCAACCAAGGAAACCAATCCCATGTTTAATACGCCATTGGATCCTGTTTCATATGGGTCTTAAGTCGCTATTTTGGTACATTAGACCGAGAAAAATATAAACCTTATTTGATGCTTAGAAAAGAACTTTTTTAAATTTTAAATTCTTCTTCATAAAAAGATGAAAGCGTTATCAGCCATGATGTCTAAGATTACCTCCGCTATGACGTCACACAGTCTGCTGACAACCAAGGAAGACTGATGCGTTACTATGGCGATTTGAATTTTTACTAACTTATTGACGTCACAGCCATGGTGAATTGAACCATTACTGATATTATCATTGTTTCAAAGAAAAGATTAAAGAAAGTTTTTTTTTAATTGTTTGTCTGCAGCCATCTTCTACTTTTACGTATTCCAGTAGATTAATTCGATAATTAGATTCATTAGGCCAAGCACTATAGAAAATTAAAATTTTGTAAATGAATTTTGATGTGGTAGACCCTGGTCTCTGCCTACCCCTCCAGGATACAGGCGTGAGTTTGTGTATGTACTTATGTAAATTTTGATGTGAGTCAACTAGCATACTCCATTAATAAACACTTAGGTAATTTATTTTAGTTTTTAAAATAAACTACCTACTATTAAGTACATGCGTCATAAACTTGCACGTAATTAATAAAGCAGTTAAGGAAATTTTTGACGTTCTTATGATAGATATTAAATTCGTATAAAAGGGGGAAAACAAAAACAAACATTAATAGTTTTCGTTTGGAAAGCTCCATCGCTACATCTCCTAGGATCAATGTAAGTGCCTTTAATTAATTTATAAATGCATTCACACTTACATAAGACCATCCACCCTAGCCTGTTCCGATGCAGGGAACGGAGGCATTATCATAAGCGCGACATCAGCCTGAATAAGATTAGGATGGCCCTGAAACAGCTCAAGAATAACAAGGCACCAGGAGAGGACGGAATCACATCAGAGCTCCTGAAAGCGGGTGGAACACCAGTACTTAAAGTCCTTCAGAAGCTCTTCAACTCCGTCGTGCTCGAAGGTAAAACGCCAGAATCATGGAACAGAAGCGTGGTGACGCTGTTCTTCAAGAAAGGGGATAACACTCTACTGAAGAACTACCGACCCATCTCGCTTCTGAGCCATGTTCATAAGCTGTTTTCGAGGGTCCTCACGAATCGTCTCGAACGCAGGTTTGATGACTTCCAGCCTCCCGAACAAGCTGGTTTCCGAAAGGGCTTTAGTACCATAGACCACATCCATACGCTGCGGCAAATTATACAGAAGACTGAGGAGTATAATTTGCCATTCTGCTTAGCGTTTGTGGACTATGAGAAAGCCTTCGATTCGATCGAGACATGGGCAGTGCTCGAGTCTCTCCAGCGTTGCCGTATTGACTATCGGTATATCGAGGTGCTGAAGTGCTTGTACAACAGCGCCACCATGTCGGTCCGAGTACAGGAGCAGAATTCGGAGGCAATTCCATTGCGGAAATTGTGTAAACGGTGCATTGCACTCCTTTGTGAGTGGCCAAAACATCTCCAAAAGAGCTAGATTGGCTATCCATAATGGAGTGCTAGTCCCAACACTTATGTATGCTAGCGAGACTTGGGTATGGCAAAAGAAGCAAGAAAGTAGGATTAATGCAGTAGAAATGAGGTCCTTGAGAAGTATGTCTGGCGTTACTTTGAATGATAGGATACGCAATAGTGTGATTAGAGAACGTTGTGGACTGAAAGAGGATGTAGTGACAAGAATTGAGAAAGGAATGTTGCGTTGGTTTGGACATGTGGAGAGGATGAAGGAAGAAAGATTGAGAAAACAAATATATCGAGCGAATGTGGATGGAAGGGCCGGTAAGGGACAACCCAGACGGACATACTTCGACCAAATAGAGGATGTATTAACAAAGGGCAAGATAAAAAGTACCCGAAACCGGCGTGCGTGCATGCAACGACTAATGAATGTTGAGGAAGCGAAAGTGATCTGTCAGGATCGTAGCAAGTGGCACTCCCTGGTCTCTGCCTACCCCTCTGGGATACAGGCGTGAGTTTATGTTATGTTTTTTTTTTTTTCCATTGCGAAGAGGCGTGACACAGGGAGACGTTATCTCTCCGAAACTGTTCACGAACGCACTGGAAGATGCCTTCAAGCTTCTGGAATGGCATGGACGCGGTATAAATATCAAAGGCAGAAACGATAGAAGACCTCGGCATAATGCTCGAAGACCTTAGTCGAGTTTCATGACAAGAACATGACAAAACGAAGGTCATGTCAAACGCCAGTGTTGTGCCCCTCAAGACAAAATTATACAACTAGTGTGTATTACCAGTGATGACTTATGGCACTGAAACGTGGTCTCTCACTATGGGCCTCATAAGAAGGCTCAAGGTCACGCAACGAGCTGTGGAAAGGGCTATGCTCGGAATTTCTCTACTAAGTAATGTTGCGACGGTTTGGAGATATGGAGAGGATGAAGGAAGAAAGATTGATGAAAGATAAATGTATAGCAAATGGGGGTAGAAAGGTTAGTAAGGGCGTCCCAAAGCGAACCTACGTCGATCAAATCATCGTCACCATCAGCCATTTCACGTCCACTGCAGGACGCCACACTTTTTTATGTAATGTACAAGTAAATTAGTGTCTGTCTTTTTCCACTTTCAGATGAAGGTCATCATCTTCTCCATCGTCTTTCTTGCGGTGCTGATGGCGTGCTTCGCTGCGCCCAGCCCTGCCGAAGAGCCCAGCAACATGGCGAAACGAAGCCCGTACTCCCCTTACTTCCAGCCTACGTACTACACGAACCCTTACCGCTACACGAACCCTTACTACCACCCGACCTACTCACGATATTACTACGACTACCCTCGTTACGGATCGAGCTACTATTACTACAAGTAAATGGCATGAACTTTAAAAGTAACCATCACAATAATATCATCAAACAGAAGAGCTGATTGCATTTAATACAAATACTTTTATTCTCTCATCCACAAGTCAGTATACTCTATGTAGTGTAGGTACATTATGAAAGACGCGTTCTGATAGAATTTGTGGAAAGAAAGCAGTCTAAACCATTATTGCTTATATCTTCCTAACAATATTGAAAAGTTTATCTATGTATTTAACCTGTCTATTTATTTAACTATCTATACTTACTCCTGTCCTGTGGCTCCTCATCAGGGACTCTATGTCCCTTTATAAACTATCTCCACTTGCTGCGGTCTTGAGCGGCGACTTCGAAGTGTCCCTAGTGTCCAGCCCTATTGTTCAGAAACCCTTTCTTAATTTAGCAACCTTTTCCAGACGCAGAGTTTTAATTGTTCATGTCTATGTAGTGAGACTTTAAAATAGGGTTATTAAATTACGGTCACATTTTGACTATGATATGATTAAAAACGAATTACATCACTTGTACGAAATTTTCATGTTTTGTTTGTTTTCTTTCATGTTTGTCCAGGTTCAGTACATAAGTCTGTGAAAAAACTGTACCAGAATATCTAAAAAGTAAAACATAAACTCGCTGTATCCCGAAGGGGTAGATAGAGATAAGGGTTTGCCACTTACTGCGATCCAGACGAACCTCTTTTGCTTCATCTAGATTTTTAAGGTTCCGCAGTGGACAAGGTTTCGCCATGTCGGCCCGTCCGTCTGTCTGTCTGTCCGTCCGCGGCTTAGCGCAGAGACGATAAGTACTAGAGATCTAAAATTTAGCTTAGATGTACATATTTAGAGCGTTACCAACAGTGAGAACTTGGGGATTGTTATGGACAGGTACAATTTATCCTAGTGGGTAGAACATCGGACTCGGAAGCGAGAGACCCAGGCTCGATCCCCAGTGCGGGCATGTACCTATGACTTGGTTTTCTAAGTTATGTACATTTGTAAAGTTATAGTAGCAATACCACTCGCTAACCGTGAAGGAAAACATCGTGAGGAAACTTGAGTGTCTGATTTATTCACATACCTCAGCGCTTGAAATCGCCAATCCGCGGTGGGCACGCGTGGTGATTAAGCCCATACTCTCTCCCTGAGAGAAGGCCTGTGCCATACAGTGGGACGTATATAGGCTTATGTATATACATATTTATAACGCCGACAAAACGGTAGATTAAAACCTCGAAAAAAATGTTTTTAGGGTACCTCCCCTACACCTAAATTAGGTATGCAGTTTTTTTTTCTCGCCTACATCTTAGTGTAGGCGAGAAAAAACGATATCCCGTTGGATTGGTCGTTGAAAAATATCGTGGGTGTAGGAAGACCATTTTTTGATTTAGGGTTCCGTTTGCGAAATATTAAGCTTTAAAGCGCAATTTTTTTGTCCGCGTAGGGCGTCCCCCCTCCCACTGCTGGCTAAACGGTTGATTGTAGAAACGTGAAAAAAATCAGGGTAGCAACACATTTAATGAACCTAAAAGGAAAACTATCACGGCTAAGTAGGATTTACTATTTAACAAGTAATAGGCAAACAACACAAAGTCCATTGAAAATGACTTCGATGAAGTTGTTAATTCTGTAAAGCAGATAAAAAACCCTCTTTCTATGGAACCCTACATTGCGCGTGGTCCGATACGCACTAAGCCAGTTTTTTATCGTTGTATTTACGTAAGCAAAAACCACAATTGATTTGAACAACCAGAACTATAATTACAATGATAATTATTAATGTAAGATTGTGTCTGCTGGAAAACATTGTTAGGTGACCTAAAAAATGCTTAATTCATTAGTTTCATGGATCTATTACTTACTTTATTACTTAAGAACTATTGTAACACATGCACCACAAGCGATAAACTAACAGTTGCTATGTTTTTACTCTCAATAATAAAATTAACAAATAAATACAAGAATAAACTGGACGGGACGTTAATTAGAACCGAGCAACCAGTCTGCGCAAATCGTAAACCACTAGATATTTTTTGTACCTACTTTGGACTTTGGCTGAGCGTGGGACTGGCACTATTTTCACAATTTAGATGGAAATTTTACTTTCGTTTGACAGATAATCTTTTTCTAAATTGCTTAGAGCCATTTTTTGAAGTGAAAATTTCTTTTGACGTACTTTTTCTGAACAGTGAACAAAACTGAACCGTCACGGTGGAGTCGGCAACGATGAATCGGATATACGAGGATAAGTAGTGAGAATGAGGTATAAACTCCTTGGATAGAGAAAAAGAAAATACCCCTTCAGAGCCATGGTTACACTGCTTTGTCACACTAGTTAGTTAGTTAGACCTGAGATTTCCGCACTTAGCCTCATGGTTGGGCCATTGTACGTAGCAAAGCTGTGAGCTCACTTCAGCCAGCCTATCTCTTTCCAGAAAGCCAGCAGTGCTCTGATGTCACTACAGGCCTCCTGAAGGGATCCCAGCTTCCCAATGATGGCGGTCCGTTGCTCCTCCACGCCTTCACAGTGAATGGTCACGTGGGCGGGTGTTTCCTCTTCTTTGAGGCATCCCCGGCAAAGCGGGCTGTCGGTTAGTCCCATGTTGTGAAAATGTCTATTTAGTGAACAGTGCCCTGTTAGGATTGCCACAGCTTTGCGCAGATTATCCCTTCTCAGACGCAGCAGGCTACGTGAAAGACGTTTCGAAATCGTCGGTAGAGCCTCCTTGGCTTGTCTGCATTTGGTTTCCGTTCTCCAAAGTTCAGCATGCTGGCTTTCTGTTCGTGACCTCAGCCATTTCCTAAGCTGGTTGTATGGGAGTGGGATCAGGGGTTCGGGTCCTTCCACTGTAGTTTCCGAGCCTCTTCTAGCGAGTTCATCCGCAGCATCATTGCCTAAGGAGCCGCTATGGCCCTTTATCCACTGTAAGGTGACTCGGTTGTTTATTGACAGTTTTTCCAACTCATGGTGACCGGTGGTTACACTCGACTTATTAATAATACTGGTGGCCAGTATTATCAATAAGTCGAGTGTAACCACCGGTCATGGGTACGCTCAGTAGTTACATTAGTGTGACAAAGCAATGTAACCATAGGTCTGAATCGGAAAATACTGGCAGGCATAACCCATTTATTTGTCGACATAATAAAATAAAAAAAGTTTGATGCTCTTTTGTTCATTCAATCATAGAAGGTTCTTACTTGTGTTCTGTCGCAACGAGTAATCGAAAATGGAGAACATTGAAGTTCGCCCGGCAATTTAATACCTATGCTTGAAAACTTTTACTACGGAACAAGTAAATCAAGACTTACAGGGTTTCATGCCGCTCCTTATACTACGGTTGCGCGTTGGTGTGCTGAGTTTAAGAGGGGAAGAACATCCACTACGACTGCAGTAACTGAATAAATGATAAAAAATGTTGAAAAAGTACGTACGTCGTACTAGTGTTCGTTTTATAGCCGGAGAACTAAAGATTTCAATGGGGAGTATTCATAATATAATAATACATGACCATTTGGGAATGAAAAAAGTCTCAGCGCGTAGGGTGCCTAGTTTTATTGCCCCGAAAAAGTGACGTCCTTAGTTTATTGCTCTAATTGATTCAGCTATGTGTTTAAATGACACGAAAAGAACTCCCAGGAGTCCAATGATCATAGTTTTTTTTTTTAATCAAAAAGTTTTCGTGACCTTAGTAGTAATAAAATAAGAAAAAAAATCCTGTAAAAAAACTATGAAGGCTTGAATGATTCCAATGAAGAGTTACTTGTGGCGCGGGAGGGGGTCCAAAAACCCCGCGTCAAAACAAGTAACGCGGAGGATCGGGGGCGAGGCACCACGGGCCAAATTTATGTGTACCAAGGGCTCAGCCATACCATCATCATCATCATCGTTATCGTCATCATCATCATCACCACCACCACCTAACTTTCTGAGCCATGTATTTGAAAAAAACACTATTTGTACGGACTCCAAAATGCGTGAGTCTCATTCGCACTTAACCATTTTTTATTTAACCTTCCTCAAGGAAGAGACCCGTGCCCCTCGGTGGGGACATAATGGGTTGATGATGATATCACATAAAATATAAGCCCTACAATCACACTAACTTTGACAAGGAACTGTATGTATCTACGTTTTAAAGATCAAAAGCAAGGGCAAAAACCAAAACCTGCAAATAAACACGATTGTTGTATAGAGACCCCCTTATTTTTATTATTTTATAGGTAATTCGCCATAAAGACAAACATGTTGTAAACCTTTTAAAC